>JAGVSQ010004078.1:0-20132 GCA_022683975.1 Rhyacophila evoluta
ATTTAAAATCAATTTCCATCAAGCACCATCAGTCGAAAATATTAATTAATTATTGATATATTCAAGTCCAGATCTCCGTGTGATCCATCCGTTTAGTTTCCTATCTCTCCGTGTAATACCTAAGTTATGTCTCATCACGTTACATTGCCGTCTAGACGTTTATAATATATTGATGCTTTAGGATAACTTGAAAGATTCTTTTAAAACATATTCAGACTCCCTGTATCAGTTTTTTTCTTCTCACAATTTCATCCGATACTCTTCTATATCCAGTATTTCCTGTTATTCTCACTTCGTAGCGAACAGTATTACACAAATATCTTTAATGTAATCGTTAATTATACTGACTCGAAAGATATTTATCGGTACAGCAACCTGATTTTAAACTTTCTCTTAACAACCGCTTCGGGCCGACCAATTCTAATACATTGAATATCACCACTATATGCACCGACTCTACGTAAGCGATTATATCAAATTGTTCTTATGACATTGAACCCCTTATCATTATCATAATAAATATTATTATAATATGCTCAACACTCTAAGAAATGTCTTTAGAATATTCCAGGTAATCCTATCGTCCATTACACATTGTCGCGATAAGTAGCACTATACAATAAATAATATAATTATCGTTGCTTAAACGATATTGCAATACAATGCGTAGGTGCTTTTTTGTTTCATGATCGGTTGACCGATTGATTGTATTTAGAAACAGTTTTGTCATCAACGCGTTCTATAGAAATGTTAATGTATTGAACTATAAATTGAGTAGCCATTTACTACTTACTTGGCAGAAGAGTTGTTATTTTATACACATAAATGTATACAAAATATGTGTTATTAATGTTTGTATTAAATACAACACATGCTCGCTCACAATTTGCATTAATTATTTACCCATAAATCAAATAATGTGTTTTACGTACATCTTCTAGTATGGAATAAGCCAAAGGTGAATGGTGAGAAGTGTCAGCTTTTTTACTATGTTGTCTCTCTATTGTAATGTTGCATAAAATCTATTAAAAACCATTAGGTTAAAATATATTACATTTGTCACCTTAATAAGACATCTAATTATGTAAAAATCTAATAAAAATCATAGCCTTAATGCTATGACATAGCTCTTAGACGAAATACTTTCGATAATACAGTTTCATATCGAAGACGTTTTTAATTGGAACTGTTGCAGTATAGTATAAGAATCTTTACAGTGCAAAAATGTTCATTATAGAAAATCGAGTAGATGTATCAACAGATTTTTCAGATATCTTTCCATGCCATTTTAAGGGTTAATCCATTTGAATAATGAACTGACAAATAATACTTCTTCTACGATGTACTCGTATTTATATAAAGCTGTATGTGTATGCTTTATTGGTTGATTATTAAAATATCGATATCACCCGTGTCAATCAAATTATTTTTATCAACATTGAACAAAAGATAAATAACCCAAAAAGCATAGAAAATTCTGACAATGACAACGGCGGTGCTTAAAAAATTCCATGAATATATTTCATTGCCGTTAAGTTATCTTATTAACACATTATTAATATTATCTTGTAAGAACTACCGACCGTGCCAATTTATGTGTTAAGCAGGCCAATAAAATTGATAATTGCCGTATCAAGGATTTCGTATAAACGATTTCTGTTCACTAATAGTTATTAAGAATTTTGTAGGAATTTACAAAGCACTCCTTAAGGCAGCTGCTTCCAACCTGGGAGGCGCCAAAAATTGATAATTCTGAAGATAAAAGAGGGGGCATAGTAGCACAAATGTTGGAAACCTCTGCCTTAAGATACAATGTAGTAAACAATGCCAACTTCAAAACCAAGGGATTAAAAACTGCTACTTATATTACGCCAAAATACATGTTCGTTATTATTTTATGTATAATTTTACGTTCTTTAACTTATATAATGACATTTTTTTGATTTGATGCGTCGTTTTTGAATTATTTTGTAAAAACTGGAAAACACCCCATTTTAGGTTACTTTTATTTACCAAGCTGACTAACCTCACCTCGGCGGAGGGGGAAAACTTAGGATAATCATGTTTGTCGAGAATTTATGTATGGTCATGGCTTATTTATACAGACATTATCGGGATATATTATATTTTATTCAGCTCCATTATAAATATATGTCTTTTGTAAATGAAGACGTATCTTGACTGAATATTTTACACGCACTGTTTGCCAAACAATCTTTCAATCCATTGAGCATCCATGTAATATTTATTTTTATTGTTTGTTGGTGAAATCTCGTAACTGTTTTTTTCGTTAAATATGTAAATATGCATATTCTTTTTATCATTCATCACGTCTCCACGCCCATAATGCGAGCGCATAACGCGGTGTAACGAATGTAAGGAGCGGCTTCTCAAAGCATTGTTTGGCACCCGAGTGTGCATGTCTCCTATTCTAACTAAACCATTGAGCCACGAATGACTGTATTATTATTTTGAGCCACAGATAATCAACTGCTTATTTCAGTTGCTTTATATTTTCTGGTGAACTACCACCCTTTATTGTTTGGAATTTAATTAATTGCCATCTCGATATTCTATAGAAGTATGCCGATCGACGTCAGCATTTCATTTCCCATTAAAACCATAACCGACCCTTGTCACTTTGTCATTTAACATTATTAAACACGCACGGGACATTGTCTGCTTATTTTCAAAAGACATTTAATACGCCTGTCTTTTGTGAAAAGGAAATTGCTGAAAGAGCTGGAATGCCTCCGTGAAAGTGACATATTATTATAATCGATGTAATCCACTCGCTAAGTAAAGGTTTCACCTAATGACACTTCATATTCAGAGATCAAGTTTTTATCTCTTAACTGAGCTAAAATTTACGTAAGTTTAACATATATAGTTTTATCAGCTAGGCACATTTACAACAACAAAATGGTAACTCGATTAATACAAGTATTTTAGATATATAATGGCTTTTAAACAATTCTCACTAAACATCTGCCAAAATACGTCCGTATGCTACGTGCAAACTTAGAAATGATAATAGTTTTAAGTATCAAATGAATATATCGTACATTTAAAAAAAATATGTTTACTATTAATGTAATACGGAGCTTGATGAAAAGTATTTATAAATTCTATATATTTTTTTAAATTTGCACATGGCGCAAACAAATGTTTAAGATCATAAACATACAGACTGATTTTGCCGAAAATCAAAAACAGACCTAATTTATACTGAAATCGATATTAGTCTACTGTTAAAAACTGCTATCCACACTATTGTTGAAATTGCCTCCCATTCCGATTAAAACTATTTTATTACAATAAACTAAAATGATTCTACGTATATTTCCCCACATTCAAACAAGTTTCGTTTTTTTGTCCTATTGTATTTTTATTTATCGCAAGAAGCTGCAAAAACGTATGCTTTTAAACTGTCAACTAAATTGCTTAGATAAATTTAATCGACAGCACTGCTGTTGTCAGAAGTATTGTCACCTGAAATCGGGCACAGAATTTGGTTTCATGAAAACAAGTTTTTACGTATGTTCTTCTATAACATAACCACTGCTTTATTAAGCTAAATCATAAAGAACATGCTGTTATTTTAGTAGCTTTTTAATTATAATACGAGCAAAATGTTACTAAAATAAATTGAATTTTACATACCAAAAATGGATTATAAAACATGAAAATCATGTTTTGATTTCTGAGCAGCGCTATCATGTTTTGATTTTTTTAATGCTTTAAATTTGCAATGTGAAGTCGATAGAATTCCATTTGACAAAGATTAAAAATATTACATTAAACTATGAATAACATTTAGAATTATTAAGGCGTTGTTTCTTGCATATTTAACGTTTTAATTTTGTTTTATGAGATTATAATTTAACTATAAGATAATATGATGGCTAATATGCGAATATATACTGTGATGCAGCAAACATAAATCGTCTTTTGAAATTGTATTGTGCCGAATAGTATCAACGGCAAGTCTTTAAAATTATGATTGGCGCGCGTTACGGAAAGCTTAAATCCCATAAATACAGTTGAGTGTTGATGAGATGAGATTTTTAGTTCGCCCTAAAACGCTAATTAAAAAAAAAATCATTTGTATTTATTGGCTGAATAAACTTATCTTGCTATCTTTGTAGATAGTACGAACATTCTGAAATTTGTAACAGTATATTTTCAATTCGATAGAAACTAAAGCGATACAGTATTTTGAGTCAAATTATTTTTTGGAATGAATATGAAATCCAATTATCTGAAATCAATCTGCTTATGTATTACACATTCGCTGCGTTGCGCTAGAAAGTATTTTAAATATATAACACTACTTTGAATATAGTCAAATGTTTCCGATTTTCCGGCTCGAATTTTAATTGTTTCCCACTGTTCCTGTAGTGCATGTTAAACTCGGTGGAAAACTCCTAGATACATATCTATGACTCACATCCATCGCCTCATATACGTCGTGAGTTAATATACTGATATACACAATGGTTGACGGCCTTATAATTTACTATTATATACTATTATTAATATACTATTTTTAGAATACTTTAGTCGATTTTTACATCATATATTGATTTACAATATTAATTAATTTGTCTGGAAATGAATATTAACGATTTTGAAACCATTTTTTATTCGATTCTCATAGAAAACCTCTATTCTCATACCAATTTTATTTTCCTTTTAACTTTCGCTCCGAAAGTGGAATGTGTAGATGTCTGCAATACGAAGAAAACCCAAATGATATCCAGTCCTGCATTTTTAGGATGTTTTAAATCCAACAGATGTGGTAATCGAATCCGCATTCCGAATGTCAGGTGCTTATGACTATATAGATAGTGATACCCGGTGAGAGTAAATGAACTGTCAAGTTGCAAAGAGCAAAAGAAGCTTGTTGATCAAAACTCCAGAATGCTTTTTACAACTCGACAAATCAAACGCCTGTTGTTTCAGGGTGTAATCGTATAAGTGTTCATTTTGCGAAGTTATACTCTGTGGATATCAACACGCAGAGTGGACATCAACAACAACACAATAAGATTCGAAGATCACGTTCGGAATATAATTATTTATTTCCTAATTACATTATTATGTATTTTTAATCTGAATTACGTCGAAGGCCGCTGGTTGACTTATTGCTGTGATTTTCGAAGCTATGTGCTTACAAATGTTTGATTATCGGTTCGAATTCCATTAATCCATTTCCGCAAACAGACTGTCCTGTTTATATTAGTGCTAAGTTTTAATATCCAGTCTTATTTTTAAAGCTTTTAATGAGATGTACTTCTTGTTACGTGAGATCGCCTTTAAAAAGATTTTTATTATAAACGCGACAATATTTAGTGGTTTCAACTGGCGTGATATCTTTCTATTGTATTATAACATAGAGTAGTGTATATCGGTGATTTGGTCGAAGAGTGATACATATCAAATGAGGACATTCTATTTGGAAAATACTTGCTGTTTTCTCTTTATCTACCGCCTTTGTTTATCGTATTCTTTTCATGCTTAGCTATTACGAAACAAACAAAATATATAATCAATCTGATTTATGAGATAGAATGACAATATTATTTTATAACGCGTAATTATTTAAACCACAATATATTGCACGCCCTCGACGGTTAAAAACGATAAATAGCTATTCAAATTGCTTGTGTCCATTTGTAAAAATCGAAGAATCGCCTATGTAAGTAACTAGTCACATTCAACAGCTGTTACTGATCTAGTTTCCTGAAGGTTATACGATAACGGCTACATCCAATACAATTATGGTAACATAATTATGTAAACTACCCATGAATGTTTAAAAAAGTTTTTTTTTTAAATATTATCATTCGATTGTTGTATCTGTTCATAAATTTCGACCATAAACAATATTCAAATATTATCTAGGCATTAAAAGCAAAACCGGCTGCATTTGAGACATGTAATCATGTACTATTTATTTTACAATTAATGGTCAGTTAAAATATCGATACAAATAGATGGTACGTGCGTATGGAAATAATTCCTTTAAACGTTTTTAATAACAAAAGAGCATAAAAATATACAATCAAAAAGTATGGGTGCTTAAGGAATGTTTATATATATATTATTTTCAAATATCTTATTTCTTCGTCAGATACTTCTAGCGAGCATCACAACTGTCACATTTTTGACTGCACATCACGAATTCTGAAACACAAAAATATTATAACATACGAGTCTTATAATCAAGAAAATACGGCAAATCTTCAATCTCTAACACTTGTAACAGTATATAAAGTTAATTTCAACCGCATGTAATGTCCCTGCATAGTCTACATTCTCAAGTATGCGTTCAATAACGTAAATCTGTATAATAGTATGTAGGTCGTATGAATAGATTCGAGTACTCGTATATATTATTAGCTGTATTCAAAACAGTGTAAATTCAAATTGAATTGTAAATACTCAATTTACAATATTACATAGTATGTATTAAATAAAAGCCGAGAAATATGTGCCTTGTAAAACAATGAAATGATTAATGCCTAGCCTGATTTTCTTAATAATAACGATTAGTTGAAACAAAGCAACACAATGCAGTTATATCTTTCTAATTTATTATAATTATGTAACTACAGTAAAATGAGGTTTATTATATGTATTTTATAATACTATTTTTAAAATTGGTTGCCCTAACATTATTGTACAATTTACTATGTGATACCTTTATAAACCGAAGTGTCACATGATTTTTTTTTTAAATATTCTTCGTTACAATTAATTCGCTTTTATAATTATAAACATATGTTCCATACGTGTAAAGTGTACGGTTATTGGGAGAGAATATACAATGCGTAACATCACGCGACGTCGTCTGACCGAATGCGAAAAAATCGCTTGACAACAATATTGCGTAAATGATATTCGATCTCTCCATAATGTGTCTAAAATACCTGATTGTACAAAATGTATATCCAAATATTGACCGTCCTGTCACGTGTACGTTGATATTATGTTTAAACAGAGGCGATCAATGAGACTATCTAACACAAATTGTTCTAGTTCGTCTTCGCTATTTCCGCAATACTCGAGGCATATTGAACACTGCAAATTACGCGATGGTTAAGCTTTTCATGTTTTTTTTTATAAAGTAAAACATTAAGTTTTGCAATTTGATACACACGTTTCACTCTTTCAAATACATCCATCTATTTATCTATGTAAGTCGCGGTTTATCAATACCCTCGCTGTGTCCCCTATATGTATAAATTATTTTATTATGTGTGTGTTCCTCTGGAGACAAGTTATAGATATAAATATATATTCGTAAATAATATTTATGAAATTTGTTATCTGATCCCAGACGCACCACATGTATGTTTTTTTAGCACTTTTTCTCTGCAAAGTATCACTAGCCGCACTGTTGGTTAGTTAAGTTGTATTTTGTAAATATCTAGCACGTTTGTTTATTTTTGTTATTATAGATCAAGTTTTTATTTTATTTTATTGAAGTAACCCGATTCAATCTCAAACTATGAACGGTTTTTTATCTCGTCTTTGGTAGTATTTAGAAAATTAATATAATCACAAACTCATTGTAATTATATTTTTCAAGTGTCATTGAAATTATTTGCTTGAATTGCATATTGCTAGATTTATATATACGCTTAATTTTGCCTAGAGTGCGAAATATTACAATAAAACGTTTGACTTTGGCGAAAATGCGTTATTAAACATTCTGTTGATATTTCACTATAGCAGTCAAGTTATTTGTCTTTTTTCGTTCTAATTTGTGAAATTTGTACTATGTATTATTGTCTTGAATACTAAGTTTATCATTCATTAAGACAAGTGAATATATAAATATATTGTCGATAGCTATTTCAATTTACAACGCTATCGAAGATGACTACTGTATAAATTGAGCATATGAATCTCCGCATTGTCAATCTTTACTCTCAACAGTTTGGAAATGGTTATTAGTTTGTTATTATTATTCAACCAATTGGGCATCTTGTCGTGTATCTTGGGATTGTTTCTAAATCTTGCAACCGTGGAATTCGAATCCATAACTTCCGAATCCGAAGCGCCCACGCTACCGGAAGAAAAGTTTTTATTTACTAATTACTAATAGCTTCTATAACTGATCAGCGTATCAAAATCGAACTGAAATGATTTTCCGAGCATAACAAATTTTGTTTTCACGAAACAATATACCGAACTCTATTTTTACACGGTGCTACCTTCAATTCTTTTGTTCAAATCCAATAAATCCGAATATTACACGGGCTCTAGATATCTTAAGTGATTGAAACACAATAAATAATAATGAATATTATTTTTTGAAATCCATTGATTTTCAGAAAAGGAAACCTATCCACCATTTTTTTTAGTACACATTTTCACACGGTATTGCGTGAACGTATCCTAAAAAGAGAGTCCGGTATATATGTGTAGTAAAGATATTAAAAAAAAACTGTGTTATTATTAAAATGTTACGCTTGAGTCACAGGACTGTTTAAAATAAATACGCGTAATGTATACATTTTTTTATATATCTGATATTCAACTAAGTTGATTCGTCTCCGATCCAGCACATCTGGTTCCAATGAACCATGGCCGTTTTTGCACTATGTATTATTTTTAATTCGACCTTGCCGTTCGTATAAAACTCCTAATAATAACTTAGATTGTAATTTTGTATAATGAATGCATCAAACTGGTAAATCGTATGTATATCAACACTTTTCATACCGGTGTCATGAATCCACGATGACATTCTCCAATGTAATATATTTCCGTTATTTGGTAAGCAAAAATAATGACACGTTATTTTATATACTATACGAAGGTCTCGCTCAATATCGATCCGTAGATTTATTCTTCAAGTGGTTTTAACGAAGAAGTCGTCCGTTTTGAATAAAATAAATGCCCAGACGCAGCCGTGCATGCAAATCATGCAGTTCAGTATGATATTGACCATTAATTATATCGGTTTGTATTCATACATAGTATACTATTTGGCATGAAACTTTTTTCTAAGCTCTGGTGCACCATTTATAGTATGTACACCGAACTCTCTTTTTACACGGTTTCAAAATAACACCATACTACATCCCTCATTTTTTTTGTTTAGATCGAATTAAACCGAAAATATGATAAAAAAAAATATTACACGTGCTTTCGATATACATATATATCATGTCGTACCAAAGGTGCGTAAACCTGTTCGTCTATTGTCTATTTTTTATTTTAGTATACTTATTTACACTTTATTCCGTGAAACGTATCCACTGTGTAAAGGGGAGTCCTGTGTCAATGTTTATGTTTAGACGTAAATTTGTTAATATTTTTTTGTGATCATTAAAAATACTTCTGATGGTCTTAATTTTTTCGTTGTTTATTATCAATAAGTTTATCATCTTTATGATTTAAAAATATATCGTAGCGAAGAATAGTAAATTTTTGACTGGCAAGACAGATTACGTGTTTATCACTGGCCGTTCCAGCCGGCGAACAATATAATAAATAAATAACCTGTTCGATTTTTGAAAATGCCGAAGAAAGCCCGCACACGTCATTTCTCTTATTTAGTGTACTCGCACACTATGATTTATGACGCGATATCGCGCGTACCGGTTTTTTTTAATAGATCCACGAGTTTTTTTTCGTTAAATTAAGGTCACTATAATTCTATAGACACCTGTGAAATTCATTGTCAGAATACTTCTTACGATATTAGAAGAAGTGTTAGTTAACATCGACATCGATATATTTTGAATTATTTCAAACCTCCAACGATGAAGACGTTACAATGAACTACTCACTCTGTGATATATGATATCTGTACATTATATTATAATTTATAATTTCACTTTTTCGTTCTGCTTAGTCTGCTTTGCGGGTACTAATTTACAAAATTGACACATACTGTCTTAACCCTTTGGATGCTGAGCCTTTTGGAATTAGACGCAGAAATGCCGCAAAAGACGATACGTGGTTAAGTTGTCAACCGTTCAAAATAATAATATGATAAAATTATCAAATCGGCTGTATGTATGACTGTATGAGTTATTTACACACTTTTTTTAAATAAATAATTTGAATTAAATTATATTTAATGTATTTACATAAAAGAATTGGAAATGCAATTTTTAATAACTAACGACTATGTTCAGTTGAGTGGTACAGCTACAAAAATCGTAGAATAAGGATTAAGAAGAAGATAGAAGATTTTCACTATTGATTTGAACTTTTTATTTCGAG
Organism: Rhyacophila evoluta; assembly: GCA_022683975.1. NCBI lineage: Eukaryota > Metazoa > Arthropoda > Insecta > Trichoptera > Rhyacophilidae > Rhyacophila > Rhyacophila evoluta. The sequence goes on from JAGVSQ010004078.1 coordinate 10,249, forward strand.
TTTTTTTGCGTCTCTTTCATAAGGTTGTGTGTTGTGTAGGAAAATTACGAATACATAGATAGTGATGGGTTGCCAAAATACATATTTCTAGCGCATCATATGTCATATTATCACGTATCCACGTTGATTTATCGTTGATAACAGATTTATTGATATATAACTGAAAAATATGCCGTCTCACCAGCGATCGTGGAATTCGATATACTAATAAGTGTATATTGTTACACGTATTTTTTTAAATCCTACTCTTGATTATGATTCTTATATGATTTACTCCTTAGTTATATATTTATTTTCTGTATTATTAAAGTCTTTATTTTCTTTAATTTCCAGTATTTACAAAGCGGCTGGTGGGGTCATTACGATTTTAGATGCCAACCCGTTGATTATTCTACCAGTCCGATCGCCATGAGGGTAATTATAATTTATTTTATTTATCAATTAACCTTGTATAATGAATATACTTCAATCCGTATTATTTATTTTGTACTGTAAACATTACATATTTTACTGTCAAAACAATTACAAAAAAACTTTAATTTATATTCAAATTAAGAATGCCAGTTATGTTGAAGTTAATTGTCTATTAAATTAAGTAATGATACTTTTGAATTCCTATTATTCTTTTCGATACAATTACGAACACGCCCAGACTGCCTTTCCCGCCTATCGAGTTCGATAATTATTATTTTGATATCAGTAAAAACTAATATATCAATCTACTGACATGGAATGGTTTGAATATTTTTTGTGGTTAAATTGGTCATGATTTCGCTTCAGTAAACAAGTTCAGTAAACTCCATGGGTATCTTTTGATAAAATAATTTAGTATCTTACAACATTCTTATTGATATCTTAATAATACTTATTGACATCCAGTCAACAAAACAGCTAAATAGAAGAACAAAAAATATGCACGCAAATTTATTTTATTATTTTAATTTTTAGAATACCTCTAAAGACTAGGTTATATTTATAAATCTCTCATTCTTGTTTTGATGCTTGTACAAAAAAAAAAATTCTCTCAAATTACATAAAATCAATTAAATGAATATATTTGATTTTGAATCTATAGATTTTTGTCGGTTGTGTGCAGGGATATGTATAAAATCAACAGATTCCAAAAGAGGATGAAATAACTGCTGGATTGACGAACTAAAGTTCAATGGATGTACAGCAAATAGATAAGGGCCTGTAGTCGTATGCTATGGAAATAGAATAAGTTGGATGAAATATCCCGCACTGGATTGACTCCAGCAATTAATATTGATGACAAATCCCTCTTATTACAAAACTGTTTCAAATACTCTCATAATCATTTTAAGTTCTATATTAGGGCATTCATTATATAGGTAATATCATACCTAGATTACAAGATAAATTATATATTAATTTGCATCCTTTGCTGCAATTTTCTGTTAATGTACTAATTGATATCAAATTAATATTTTTAGATGGCGGAGACATGCTGGTGGTACTATTTCTCAAAGTTCACGGAATTCTTCGATACCCTCTTCTTCATCCTGCGAAAGAAAAGTAACCATGTATCAACTCTGCACGTCATCCACCATGGAGTAATGCCTTTCTCAGTTTGGATGGGGCTCAAGTTCGCACCGGGTAATAAATACTAACCTTTAATAATGAGAGAATTATGTGGCAGCAGTAGCTTAACTACAATATTTATTATTGAATTTTGAAATTCTCTTTTCATTTATGAATATGTCAATGAACTATATAAAATGTACACAAAAAACCCTGAAAATATTTTTTATCGTCAATTATTCTTCATTTTAAAGTATAATTTCAAAAAATTAATTTTTCATTACCTAAGTAAAAATAAACCTACTTAAAACAGCTCATTTTACATTAATAATCCTATTGTATTCCTAAATTAATGACCTATTTCAATAGTTTAGTCAATCATTTCCATTATCTATTGTTTCTCATATTTACTGTTACATTACTGAATCAGTTGCAAACTAATTGAATAAATACATTTTAAATGGCTTAGGCATAACAATAAACATAACTTGATTAACCCTTATGATCCCAGATGATTTTGCATAGTGTTGTACATGCGAAAAATATTGGTTTTCATCTTGTTTTTATCATATGTTCATCATGTTCAAATCGTCTCTTGTGATTGTGTAAAATAAATATTGTACACACTGTTTATTCAAGAAATATCAATATTTTGAATGAAAAAAATAATCTTATAAAAATACATAATTTAGAATGCATATTCCTTGTAATGCCGTTTCACATTTTTGACATTTCACATTTGTTTATTGAACATCTATTGTTTTCTTGTACCATACATGTATTACACATACAGTGGTCCTTCTCTCTCTCCTGCCTGATAGCGTCTTAATGATCAACTCACAGTAAAATTCTACAAAAACACAAGTATAAGATACTTTTAACAACTGAATGAATTGTGCAATATTACAAAATAAAAAATAAAAGAGGTATGTCAGTGAACAAAAATTTGGATTACTAAATTTCACCTTTATTCTTGTTCAGATGGCTGTTTTAGTGTGCCTTTGACTTTATCCACATCAATATAATATAAAATAATAAATGAAAACAGTATATGATTCTGCCATAGATCATAGATCTCATGGATTGGACCTTAGGATTCTTTGCATATAATAATGGAGCCAATGGATTAATCCTGTGGGATTACAAGTGTTGATAATTAATAATATTGTATTAATGGTTTTTAATCATTTAAAATGTATGATGTTTATGTAAATTATTTGTGTCAATGAATAAGTACAATGGCTGATTATGCAAAACAATATTGAATAAAAACATGCATTAACTTGATTCTTTTAACAGTATGATTCTAATATTACCATTTTTCTCACTTTCACTGCTCAGTATTACATAAATTTAATAATTATTTTGTTTATGTCTATTTATTACACATTAAAAAAATTCTTAAAAAAACTTTATACTTGTTAATCTAACTTAAAATAACTTCAATATATAATCAATAAAAAGATCCTATGCAGTTGCATACCCTTTACAAATTGAGTTCATCCTCCCTTGATATTTAGAATCGTTTTCTTCACAGATAATCCAAATAGAAATAGACAGAATGTGTTCTCTACTCTATTATTTCCTGTAGTGCTCATAATATATTGTATATACACACATATTTTATGAAGCTGTATAAATATTTTTTTTACAGGTGGTCACAGCACATTCTTTGCCCTGCTCAATACTTTTGTCCACATTGTAATGTACTTCTACTATATGATCGCTGCCATGGGTCCAAAATACCAGAAATTCATTTGGTGGAAGAAGTACCTGACCTCATTCCAGATGGTAAACTGTCATTTACTATCTAGATATTGATCATTTACACTATAAGATTTTTCAAATTGTAAATACACATTTATATTTATATGTCTTTCACCATAATTCTTCTAGATAAGCATATTTTGTATACATCCATAGACTTGTTAATCTTATAATGGGTTTTAAACACCCCTCAGCAGCAAAATGTATTTATACTTCATAATTATTGCGAATAGCTACTCTCCAAAATTAAGCCATCTCATCCATCATGGTTGAACAATGGCCATTATTATTCATGAACTATTGGAATTTAGCAATGGAAATATATAAAAGCAGCATGAAAAACCTTTACTCAGTTACAATTTACAAATTTCTCAGTTGTTCAAAAATTTGACTTTAGAGAGTACTAAAAAATAGTTTTCACTTGCTCTATTGATAATCTACAATATATACTCTTTTGCAATTGCTAACATACACATGATATGTTCAAAATTGTTGTATATTTATTTGTTCCAGCTCCAATTTGTTGCGATCTTCTCGCATCAGCTACAGCTGTTGTTCAGGGAATGCAACTATCCAAAGTCTTTCATGGTATGGATTGCCATCCATGGATTCCTCTTCTTATTCTTGTTCTCTGATTTCTACAAGTCCAGCTACTCCAACCGCAAAGGGGCACAACAGGTGCAAGCAAATAAGGGAGCTTGCATGGTGAGTATAATCTTGTTATGGATAGTGTATTTTCTATATGCTCCTTCTAGTTTCCTTGTTATATGAATAATGCTATTAAATAAATGTCTTTTTGTATAATCGTTAATTAAATGGTATAGTTTGTATATTTATAAGTTTTAAAGTATTTTTGGTATTAAAAAAAAACTGATTAATATGAAATGCTAAGAAAAGGGTAAATAATCTAATATATATCTAATAATTCTAATATAAAATATCTCTACAGTGCTTTTTTTATAAAAACTTTTAAATCTTATACTTATAACATATTAAAGATATTAACTAACAAAATTATTATTTTTTCACCAGCCTGTACTGGATGAGGGTGAGAAAGCAAAGAATGGAACCAATGGCTACAAACATCACAACGGCACAACAAACGGGTACATCCACACCAATGGCATAGCTAACGGCAGTGTTACGGCTAACTATGTAACTGCTAAGAACGAGCCCGTGGATGCGTACTATTCCAACGGTGTCAACAATGGATTCGTGAAAGATATTAGGTTACATGGACTCAAGCACAGAGATAGGGGGCAGAAGGATCAATGAAAACAATCAGTGATTTAGTGGTACTAGTTTTTTACAATAGAATCGTTATTATTAAACATAGGCTAGACAAGGCTATTTTAAATTTAAGGCAGGTTATACTATGTTATTTGTTTTGAAACTTTCATCGGAAAATATGTATAGAGACATGACTAAATGTGCAATGCTGCGATGAACGGTGAAGACTTAACCTTTGCGGGTTTCCATTTTACAGTTGTTACCTTAAAGCCATGGGATCAAGGGTGGTGTTGGGTATTTATACAACGTGGAGTTTTGCCAACAAACCTGTATGTATACTTGATATAAATGTGAAGACATTCAATATAGGTGGAATGATAAATTGAATTGTTAAAATTTATTTATTGTGTTTATATCCTTTTTCATCTTTTATTGCTGGTCCGATATGTTAAAATATATTATTGTAGTCTGACCGTCTGTCGTTGAGGATTTATAGTGTCCAAATTTATTTTAGAGTGTATTTTAGATATTGTTTATTCTCGAAAAACGCTGTCAAAAAGAGTAAGTTACCTGTTAGTTTAACTCCTCTTTTTAATTGTCCTGTGGCCAATTTTGAATGTTTTTTTATGTTTAATTTGTTTTTAAGTTTATCTTAATACCATGTTATCAAAATGTCACTTATCACTTATAATAGTGTAACATTTCAATGGCATTATGTGCCATTCCATGTAATATGCATATCCAAAGATTTTTTCTTCATTTGCCTATGTGTACCTTAAAAAATATCTTTGAAAATCAAATCTATCCAATTGTCTATTGTCATTGCATCGCTTTGTATATATTAGATTGCCTTATTTATAAATTCATTTTATAATATTTGTTTACCAATATATACACAGTGGAACCTTGCCATTCATCTGCTTCTTCAATCATACAACTTTTTTTGGCAATTTTCAACTTGGAATTCTCCTTTGTTTTAAAATGGCAGCCTTCAATCAATTTTCAAATGAAAAGATCTTTTCTCTCTATCCTACACGTATGATATCAGCTCCCCTTACCGCAAATTAAAATGTAGTTAGCTTCTCACTTTTTATTGAATATTATTTATTATTAACGATAATCTGAGGGTCCAGAATAGATGAGTTCAGTATATTTTGACAATGGAAAGAATTATTTAGTTTTTAAACAACAGAATCCTGAAATAAAGTAAGTGCTAAGGTTCCACTGTATTTTTTCACGAGTCTTAGGATATTTTTAACATAGCGATCAATGGATTTATAATCTCAAAACACAAATTGCTAATCTGTCTTGCAAATCTGGAGCATTTATTAATAATTTCAGTACAATGATGAGTCTATCAATAGCGCACCGCTGAAACCTCATATTTTAATATCATTAATTTTAATATATAAATAAGCACTACAACCGGTCGAACATTCATACCTATTATATTCCATTGTACAAGATTTTTATTATAAATTAATAAAATGCAATGTGTTCACGTTTATCATTATATTGGAGTTTTTTCTTATTATGATCCATATGCAACATGCTTAGCTTTTGATGATTGTTGATCACATGGTTTTAAATCCTCTTTGAATTTTATTATTAAATACATATTAAATATTATTATTAGTGTTTAGCAGTTAGTCCGAAAATGATTAAATTGTTCTACTTGTTCTGCATAAAATATTTATTAGAATTAAAAGATATATGTCAGAGAGGATATGAATCATCTGAGTCAGCTCATTTGTGACTGTTGCCCATTTTAACAGTTAGGTTATGAATTAAGCGAAAACTTTTAATAAAATCCTGATTATATTAATATACATAACTTAAATTTAAGCATCGGCATGAAACTATGCTTAAAAGTATTTTTGGATCTTTGAATGTTGACAAATCTATTGATACTTATTACTGTTGAATGATGTTTTAGCTTTATTTTCACTACAAAAAAAATATCAAATCTATATTCATGCAATGAGCTTTTTAAGTGGATATAACTCCGAAATAAGAAATGTTATATTAAGAATATTCTCTCATTTTCTAAAATTGGCTAGTTAGTTTAAATGTGTCAAAAATGAATATTGCATTAACGTATTTTAATGATATTATATTTTTTCTGTTTTTTTTCTTCTTATATCACTGAAAAATAATATTGTAGTTTTAATATTACTTATCATTGTTTCAGCCATAATATGCCTTAGATGTATAACATATTCTTGATACCTGTACATATATATTTATACGTACATATTATAAATATATGTATCATACATATTGATGTTTGTATTTAAATAAAATATCGGAAATCATTTTTAATAAACGTATGATGTATTTAGTATTATAATGAAATAGGCATTTAAAATTTGTCTGAGTTTTTATCGCTTGCAAACGGGACATCTATCTTGTCCTGTGCCTTTCCATTTTAAACATATTGGATGAGGAGTGTTGTTAATTTTTATATGTCAAATTTTTATAAAAATGTCCAACGGAAATGAAATATATATCAAATTAACGTCGATGTGTGTGTATGCGAACGGCTTTGAGTATTGATTATTGTGTGTTATGAAATATTTCTATGGCCCGGCTTTCGTTGTCTTTTGTATAAATGTCTTTTTGTTTCTCCGTCTGCGCAGGCCCTAATATGAAATCAGCACTCTTATTAGAAGAGTGTGCAATTATTCATTTTTCTCGTTCAATTTAATCGCGAAACAATTTTTGTAAAAGGAAAATATACACAGAACAAAAATTTATTTTCATATTTTAAAATACACAGCATAATATGATCTGAATAAACGAATTTAACATTATAATTATTGTGTTTTATTTTGTATTCATAAATATTCGTAAATGCCATAACTCACAGCTGCATGTCCACTGTTTATAATACTACTTCAAAATGAACAAGTTTTTGGTAAGTAAATTAAAACAGTATATGGATGGATACTCAATGACTTACTACCTACAGCCTACATGTAAAATAATTTATAAAGATAAATCTCCACATCATCAAAAATCTGAAAGAAACGGTTTAAAAATTGATTTATGTCATGGTTACATTTCAATACAGTAATTTAACATAAATGGAAATGAGCAGAATTGTGTGTCATGTAATACAATTTACTTTTAATACCATGTTTGCTTCAACAGTGTGGAGCATATGGATCTATATAGTGTGTAGATATCTACTCCGAAAGTGGAGTATATGGATTTCTACAATATTAAGATATCATGACTGATTATTCCTCATGCAGATTGTTTGTCAGATAATTATTCAAACCAAAAGACATCCAGTCCTGTATTTTTGAATTTCTTAAAATACGACATGTGGGATTTGAATGCATTCCCTGGATTGCTTGGCATGCACACTAACTTTCTATGCTACTTGCTAGGCGTAATTCAACTCATAAAAAACATTTATTTCTGCGAAAAAGACAACTAGATGCCTTTATGAAAGTGTTACATGAAAAATTTTATTTGTCATCATTGTAAGGTTACATCCGTGATTTTCTCAAACTCCACTTTTGACAAATACTAAGAACTTACATATCCTTTTCCACTTTATCCAAGCGTCATAGACATGGTCACCTAATACCCTATCTTCTTTCAGGCTTAAAGCAATCAGAACCCTCTTAGAAAGAAGTTCTTGCAAATAATGTATCCAAATCATCAAAAATATTGAAACCTGATAAATTTTGTAACATCTCACTACCTGTAATAAAATGCTATAACATGATTACACTGACATATTGAAATATCTGTCTCGTATGTCGACAATTTTCCTCTCTGGTATACATATATATATTTTGTTGTATATATGAAAATGAAAACAACTTAACTGATATTAAAAAAAGACCACACCGGTTTTTTTTAGTATCGTATCGTATTAAGTATCGGTATGACCAGTACAAATAAAAGGAGGACAATGCTATGAAATAAAAAAAATCATTAGTGTGAAGTTTGTCCTATTTTTTTTGACATTATTACTAAAACAATTATTTAAAAAGTACACCAAACTTCTTTCGTGTTATTTCATAATTAATGTATGGTTACTATCAATTTTTTCCTCGCTATTCTCATGTTCATTTTTTTTCACATTAGATTAGACTGAACATATCTATTTTTTAATTTTCTATTAAAGAGAGAAAATACAAGAATATAAATAATTGATTACCTAATTATCAATCATTTAAGGAGTATTCTTTTTTGTAAAAAAGAAACAAATTACGTGCAAATAAATACATGTATTTTTTGTTGAATATAAATTGGATGTAGTTAAGCAAAAGACTTCCAAGCCACAAATTGATGCAGCTGAGTAAAACGCGATTGAGAATATACAAAAACACATTAACATTTAGTATAACTTTTGTAATATTAAGACTATATGTAATATGAAATTTAAATATTTACGTGGCATATCCTACATCTTTCCTGATTACCAGATTTTTGAAAAATCTACTACTTTAAAAAATATTAAATGTTTTGTGGGTTGAACGTTTTCTGCTAATTAAAATTTTGATCGTTTTGTGCTTGTATTTTTATTAATATAATATTAGTCTTCGCCCATAAAACTTTGAGATTAGTTATATTTAGTGTATTTTTTGTTTATAAATAAAACAATATATCGATACAATTCAATATATACGTATATTTATTGAAACGACACATGGCATTATGATAATAATTATAATTTAGAATAGGTATGCTCAAAAATTTATTTGTAATTAAGTAAGACTATATTTTAACTTCAAAGCCAAAAACCTTTAAATCACATGAACGTTTTGTAGAGATTACTTCTTCTGGGTGTATATTTCTGATTGGGTGTCTTTGTCATATTATATTATAGTATTGATATTTTCGAAGCATTTTATGCAATATAATGAAAAATTTCAATCTGTGGCTTGTACGTTTTCTGCTTAACTACATACAATTGTTATAAAAAATAAATGAATGTCAAATATTGTCCACACCGCATCTTCGTTATAGGATTGGTTAGTCGAATAAGCACAGAGCGTGATTTGAACAACAAAACGTGTTTTCAATGAATTAGATAATGTATACTTATATTTTCATAATACAGCAATTACATGTGGTTTAAAAAATAGCTTTGATATCTTCAGGTATTATGCATTTATTTAAATTAAATTTATTTATCTCCTGAATATTTGACATTTGGTCCATTCGGCAAACCAATCATGTAAAGACGTCATACCACAGAAACCATCCACATTTTCTCATAAGATTCTATGATAATATAATTCTAACGTGATTCTTACTGTCAGCTGTGTATATATTTTTTTTTTTTTTATACCATGTTCGCTCCCAACGTGGAGCATATGGAT
>JAGVSQ010004079.1:0-20127 GCA_022683975.1 Rhyacophila evoluta
GGATCATTAATCAATCATTATCTCAAAAATTGAAATTTATGGATAGTGGCGGTTTCGCATCTATACAACTCAATTGATAGATACCGCATATTGAAATTTTAATGCTCGTATGATTGACAAGTCGAAAAGAACAGACTTGTGGTGAAAATCAAATAATCGATGTAATTATTCTATTATCTATACCATGTATTTGTACGAAAACAGACCATATAGTGCATATATGTACATATTATGTTTGAGACGGCGAGTTGAAAAAAGTACTCTGGAAGCTTTTTCAAGTTTCGAGTAAATAACTATGAATGTATAGCAGGCATATAATGTATTTTTTTCGTCCTCTGTCTTCATATATTCTTACAAATATGATTTAATCTTTCAATCTGTATGAAAATAACGTACAATGCAAAAAGTGTTTACTAATATAATGTCTGGAAGCGGTTTTGCAACTCATTATCAACTAGAATCGCTTTTGAAACTCATTTTTAAGAACAGCAACTCACTCTGCTAAAACTTCAGGTGATAAAAATCCAGGTCATTTTATTTTGAAATTGTGTAAATTTATTTTGAATATTTTTCTCGTGATGCATTTTATGAATGAACCAACATATATATTTAAAAAAAATTCAATTATACCTCACTGACTAAACAATAGTATACAATCCAAAATATAGTAAATGATGTAAAATACAAGGTATTTTGCAGAAAATGGCATTCATACATCGCCTCATTTATAGAAAGAATATATTATTATTATAGAATAATCAGGTTTTTTCTAATGGATTCAATGCTTCCTGGGTGGCTGGTTATTCATGATTATTTTAAAAAGTTTGATTATGACTTGAATGTCAGGTTTTATGTGTTGCATTTGCGAATATCTTTATATAGAAAATTACAAGAAAACCAAACATGGCATGTCTTAAATTGTAATTAAACCGCACAAAAAAAAGTACATTATTTCATATAAACAAATTGGAAAATATTTCTATGCAATTGTGTGCATTCGATACAGATTCAGAATCCCTTCTATTTTTCAAATAATTAAAGTGACGCATGTATTTTCTCAAGACCACTACTAAAGTGACGTATAACGTATTTTCCAATGTGACGTGTTTTACTGCATTTCTTATCAAGGTGTTTTACGACACCGTATTGACAGTGCTACGGAAGAAATTTTGCATTGATATTGAGTGATTTTACTAGAAGAAATAATGCAGTGACACATAAAGTACATCGCTGCCAACTTCTGGCGTCGTAAAAACTGAAAGCACCCAGGGAGCCAAGTTAATCAATTCGTATGCCAGCTTTATTTTACGATCTAGTCGTCTCCATGATATAATGCTTTGCCAGTCATCCAATAACGATGTAATGAACGTAAAATAGTGAAGATGTCATCCATGATAATTTCAAGTTTTATTGGATTTTGATAGTGTGTCAACTCCCAATGGATCTATACTCAAATATACGTGTAAATTCTCTGACATTCACTTGTTTATCACCTTATTAAAAGCAACATAACCACTACTAGGTTGAAAGATATAAATATTTAATTTAAATATAAACAACCTAACGAACATTTATTTTTAGCAAGACTGGTTTCATCTACAGTTAAAAATATTTCTTTTTTTTAGTTTTTTTTTATCGGAAATATGTTAATTAAGTAAAATATCTTATAATACAATATTATTAAACTGGCTATATATATATGGGCAAAGAAATTTCATTATTTATACGTATATAGACCGTGAAAGGGAAAAACAACGTAACCAGTTTTTTCAAAATATCTTTTTTCGATAATCATAATGTATATAAGTCCTATCAAAAGGGTATAAGCTTCAAATGCCGAATCAGTATTTAAATTTAGCCTTTAAGTTTAAAAAATGATAGCTTTTTAAATTTTCAACCAGAAAAACGGACTTCAAATACATTAATTTTATGGATTTTTCTAAAATAACTTATTAAAATAATACCAGACTGAGTAAATAAAACATCAGTTGTAGTCATCATGCACTTCAAGGTTGTTTATTCGATGTTTTTTTTTTTTAACTTTTGACCAAAATTCTAAATAGACTTTTTGTGCCTTCTGTGAAATTTTGTATGCATGTCCTTTTCCCTTCATACAGTTGATATAAATAAATTGTAATTAATTTTCAATTTGAATCTTTAAAAATTGAATTTTATGTTTTAGTTTTATTATTTTATGTACTGAAAAAATAAATATATATATGAGAGTTAAATAATACAATACTACTTAATGTTTACAATCATAAAATAAGTAACCAGTAATTGCTCACAATATAAATACATTTTCCGCATTGCTGATATGTATTTTAAAATAATTATACAAGCAAAACAAAGATATACATTAAGGAAGTTTGTTAGTGCCTACGTATGAAATATTTTCATATGAATGTAGACCACAATGGTGGTATATTGATGGAGGGAAGCCCCATTATTTACAAACACATCAAAGTTTCGTTCAACACTGTTAGTTTTGTATACAAGCATACTGAAATCTCAAACAAGTCATATGGAAAGCATTGTTGGCACGTGTATTATGCAAATAAATATCCAGATACATTTATGCGCATCCTTGTTAGTGAACGAGCTTTTATTTTTCTCATACATATTTTTATATTACTTTCTGAATATTAATTTTTAAGCAAATATTTACTAATTATAATTACATGAATATATTGTCACTTAAAGAGAGTACGCATAATTGCTATGTTAGAATATAATTATTACTTAATGTGTCTTAATGTTAAAATGGTTTTACGATAGATATTTTGATTGAAATCAATTCTTGATACAATCAATAAAAAATATGATAAAAAAAAACAAATAACTATACAGAATTTAAGTTGAACATAATTTTTCATCCACATGAATTTTATAAGTAATCAATCTTTTTCATTTTATTATGAAATTATTAAATTTTGTAGGCATATAAGCCACGTTGCAATTTATAATGAAATATTTTTGTTGAAAAACAAAATCGGATATCTATTGAAAATAATGTATATATATATATATTCTGATGTCAAAAATTTCGACTGAATTTCGATATGTATTGTGACACAAAATCATAATAAGAAATGTATTTTGAAATTTTTCACTTTTTATGCATAAATGTGGTCGTTGAAAAAATTATTTTAAGATAATTTAATATCATTTTTAGATTTTTTCTTTTTAACTCTTATTTATCAAAATATATATGGTGTCTTTACTTAGACTTAGCAATAATACGAATGATGTCTATTTAATTAGACATTAAAATAATCAACATCGTTGTTGATTGAAAACAATTTATATATATAAACTGATTTTAACTTTGAAAACATTTATTTGATCATTATTTAAATCGCTGGCATTCTTAGGTATATTTTGTGTGTACATACATAGCAATAAGATATCGAAAGATTAAATCTAGGTCACAGGATGATTTGAGATTTTATAATTATCAAATAGATTATTTTTTTAATTGAATTAAATGGACTTTTTCTATTTCACATGTGTGTTTTCACTGCTTTCATATTTAGAATAGAACTCATATTACATAATTATACTGATACAATTGTTGAATGTCAAGTAGTGGAAATATTTTATTAATTTAATAAAATTAATGAAGAAGCATGCAATTTTTTACTGAAACATTCGGATTCAAAGTTCAATTTTTTTTTGATAAATACATTGATTGTTCCCGTAATTCTTTAAATCACTGTCTCAATGAGTTGATTTATATTGAATATCTAAATTTAAACGGTGCCCCCCCCCCCCACACGCTCATGAACACTTGCGGATGCATTTTTGAACGTCTGGAGGCGATATTGTGCAAGTATTTTGCTTGAACAAGCATCCAAAAAATAATTGCGATTATGCATGCTTGAGATCATACCGCGCAGTTGCACAACGATCGTGTGTGTGCCTGTGCATATTTGTAATTATTGCTAGTCTGCGCTTGGAATATGCCGAGCTTGGATGTGCTTGCTTTGGCTGATTTTATCCTCTATCACTAATTATCGATGGAGTAAGTTTACTGTCATCGTTTAATATTTGTATTAATCACAATTAAAACACATGAAATTGTACGAATCTTAATTTAAATTTTGTTTTCTAGGATAAAATATATATTTTAAAATACTATTTTGATAAACTTAAAGTGTAATAAACATATAAAAATTACTAGTAATCCGAATGAAGCATGACAAAGACCGCAACATTATTTTCTTTGATAAAAAATTTCTGTATGAAAAGGAAAACTAGAATAGATGTTGTTATCTAGAGCATGAGTTTCTGACGTTTATCTGTCAAAGAATTTAAGTTGGCGGTATCGAACTTTGACTCACGTACAGATCCTAGGAGTTTGTATCCGTAATTTTGCGTAATATGGATGAGATGATTATATATATAATTATTAGATAAAATATAATTAATAGGTAATATGTATGAGATAGTATTGCGTAATATAAATCTAATATACATTAATTACAGCGAACTAAATCAATAATGAATAATGAGGCCGATAAATACATTATTGTTGTTATAAAATTATTCAAAATTTCCGCACAACGTTAAATTAAAATATATCCGATGAGAAATAAATTCTATACATGAACTCATCTAAATAAACGTAATAATATTGTGCTGGTAATTTTCGTTTAAAGTTAATGCTTAATTATACTTTTAGAACATTATTTTATCGTAATTTAGTAATAATAAATATTTTGCTGGTAATTCCTGCTTTGATGGTAAAAACACTTTTTAATTCCGTTAGCTAAGGCGCCGAATTACACAAAGTACTTTAGATTAAACCAATATAAAAATAACTTCAAAATTTCGAACGCTAATCTTCACCTCTAACGTTGGTCATGATTCTAGAGTGCCTTCTACAGTTTCAATGCGATTTTAGATTGTGTTTTTAATTCAACTCAATGTATTGGATTTTATGGTATTTTAATTTATGAAATGAATGGTAAGTTTTTCTTATTTTGTTGACTGCATCACAAAGACTTTACTTTATTAGATTTTTGTAATTAATTAAAAAAAAAAAAAAACTGGAATATTTATTTTGGAATATATAGTTTTTAAACACGTTGTATCTGGTTGGTCTTATGAAAAATTCAACCGATTTCTTTGCAAAGATGTGAGTAGATGTTGCAAAACCGTTTTATATTCATTGAATGACACTTTTGTATCAAAACATGTTGCCTTAAGCTTAGTAAGATGAAAGGTAGTTCTACCTTCCATGGGTTTTTTTATTCTTTTTCAGTCTCATTTCATGGCTTTCCAACTCATTTATAGTACGATATAGCATGAACAGGATCATCCACGTATTTTACATCAAATCAATCATTTTATATTATTATCGATATAGGTTATCATTATACACAAACATTATACATATAAGCCTCGTGCACGCGAATGAAGCTTACTTGAAAGTTTTAAGTAAAGCTATAATATAAAACTAATTTTATAACTGATTTTATATTTTCAATAATAGATATGAATACAAAGAATAATACCGTATTAATTGCTTACAAAGTGGAGCATATGGATCCACACAGTGTGAAGAAATCCACTCCGAAAGTGGACTATATGGATCTCCACAATGTGAAGAAGTCTTGACTGATTATTTTTCACGAGACTCGTTTGTCAAACAATTACTCAACTCAATGGGCATCCAGTCCTGCATTTTCAGATTTTTTAAATCCGAAAGATGGGGAATCGAACCATCATTCCCCGGATCGCTAGGCGCGCACGCTACCAACTACGCTACCGGGGTGAAACCGGGTTGACTAATTCAACAAACAATTCTCGTGAAAAATAATCTGTCAAGACGTCTTCACATTGCGTAGATTCATATAATCCTCTTTCGGAGTGGATATCTTCATACTGTGTAGATCCATATGTTCCATGCTAGGAGCGGATTTGGTATATATACATATTTCTTTTGAGGCGGCCGAGAGATATTCGTCCGCATTTTGCTATCGAAGCTTTCGCGTTTCATGTATTAAATATAATTAATACACATTTAAAAATCAGTAGTAATCAGTAGTTGATTGTTTTGATATTTTTTCAATTGTTTATCAAAGAGAAAATAAATAATAATTTATATTAAAATACCTAATTGAATTTTAAAAAACTTATTCAATTGATATGTTCAATATAACAATTAATTGATTTATTTTCAAGCGACGAATCTGTATTTACCTATGATTTTACTATATAGTATTTTCTATTGTACTCAAATTCATAATTGTAGAGACGGTGAATTTTCCATTCGACTAATTGCGGCACGGTGAACTTTCCAGATACCCTATGTAAGTATAGGCGTCAGACAGTCTCCCATTTTAGCATGGGGGTTGCAACGTGGACGTTTATAGAAGAGTTGGGGGTAGGGGGGGGGGGGGATAAATTTCATCCAGTTATATAAGGAAAGCTTATTTTGGCTTGTTTAAGGAACTAGGAGCTTGAGAATTCGTGACAAATATTACAAACTGGAGATCAGTGTATAATTATAGTATAAGATACATAAATGGCTAAGCGTTGTTGCCTTTCACAAATGAAACATTTATATCTATAAAAATTAGCTAAAGTAAATGAATAATATAACTAGAAGCTGATTCGTCACCTATAACACAAGAAGAAATGATAGTTAACGGATTCTGATCTCATTTTTTATAAATATATTCCGTTGTATGTAATGTTAGATTATGTTCATTGTTTTATAAAAGAAATGATTGATGTTTCCGCTTACCTTAAGGATTTCTGCCAAGCACTGGGCTCTCAAGCCGCATCAATTATTATAATTGGATCTACAGTATACTTATTGTCGCACATAGCCTATTATGTTTTTTTTTATAAAGATGCGAGGCGAGTATTAACATTTCAAACTTTTCATTTTTTGAGTTATGAATGACGCGACGCGCTCTCACGAACTTCTTTGTAAAACGAGATTGCCAGCATGATAAAACAGTTTGCTGTATTTTAGTAAGAAATATTTATGACAATTTTCAATTAAAAAACGCATAGGAATGTGTGGATAAATAATATATTATAATTAATTGTACCGCAGACGTTCTGTTGAGAACGTTAATGGGATAGCCTTTTTGGATTTTTAGAAAATAGCAATAATGGGAAGGGATTTTTTTCGTTACAGTTATCTTGAAGACAAACGCAGTACGTTATGTAAATATCCAACAACCAATGCCGAATGATTAGGCAGAATCAGCCGTATTAAATTGTTCGTTATGTCGTTACTGTGTAATGTGAGGAAGTAAGACAGAGCTAAAAAAATAGCTCTTTTTTTTTTAATTAATCACATAATAATAAATCAAAATTAAGCTTCATAAAGAATTGCGCAATAGAAGTAAGAATGAATGGAGAATTTGAGCAAAAGCACAAAAAGAAAAGCTTGAATGATCATGTTCAAAAAATTATAAAATAACTTACAATCAGTTAAATGATATCAATAACTGAAACAATTTCACCAAACAAACCCACTGTCATCCGTACTAGTATATCTACTGACAGGTTAATTTTATACTTTGGTATAAAAATCAGCTGATCCTCTCGATTCCTCAGGTAGTTATCAAGAATTTTCTGACGGTGATTTAGATGTTATGAATCATGTTATAGAAGCATATATTTGTAAATAGATATTGTTACAACTGGCGTGATTGATTTTCATTATCCACTCCAAGCTTTCACACCTTACGTATGATTGGATCTGATAGCCAACGAGTTAATCTCATTACAATAGCTTGTCGGTCGGTTATATACGATATAATTCAATACGGTGCGGCACAATTACAGTTGACAGCGATATAAGCAATGCTAGAAATAACTAAGTTTTATGGAAAAAAATTGTCATTCAACTGATAATAAGTTATGACAATTAGTTGACATATTGCTTCCGAGATATATAAAATATGTTTTGTTTATCGCTTGAAAACCGTTTATTTCGTGAAGATATATTTTAAAAGCTTAATAAATAACCAGTAACTTTCCGAACACCTAGACAACTATTAAATAATACACTACAGATGATAGTATATTTTGAGATTTCACAACATGGTCATGAAAATGTTTTTTATTTAATTATCTATCTGTATATAATTGTAAAAATATATTCTCTACAAATATATATTTAGAAATACAAGATTGTTCTAATTTTTTCATTTATTATGTATAAATTACACGAATAAACATTGTTCTGAATAAAAAAAAGATTTCATTGTAAGTGTTCGATTTTTTGTCTAGTTATTAGTTGTTTGTGTTTATGATGAGAAGTCTTCTATTCTTAAACAAATTTTAACTTATATTAATTACTTCAAAACAAACCATTATTATTTTGATACCTATTTCAATTAATTTTTTAAGTGCATATTATTAGAATATCTTAAACTAAATAAATATCGTTATAGTAATGTTTATTTTAGGATGCATAACATATCCAAAGACGAAATAAGTATTTTTTTATACCATGCTCGCTACCAAAGTGGAGCATATGAACCACACTGTGTAAAGATATCCTCTCCAAACGATAAGTATATGGATCTTCACAATGTGAAGATGTTTTGACAGATTTTTTTTCACGAGAATAATATGTCAGACAATTGCTCAACTCAATGGTCATCCAGTCCTGTATTTTCAGATTTTTTAAAATCCGACAGATAGGGAATCGAACCTACATTTCGCGGATTGCTAGGCGCGCACGCGACCAAATAAGTTACCGGGGATATATTTATTGCTAAGCTCGTGAATGGTATCAATCAAAGGTGTCAATAAATAGGCTTATGCGATAAAAATATAAAACTAAAGACGAACAGTTGGTCACGCCTGTGAGTATTTTCGTTGATTCGATTACTATCATATAATTCAATATCATATGAGTGATAATTGATGGCAAGTTATTTATGACGAGATATTGAAAACAATTCTAGATAATTCTAATTTTAAGCATGTAAGAGAAGTCTTAAATTAGATCAATGAAACATTTCTTTAGAAAGAGATGCTCACAGATCCAAAAATAAGTATTACGTCATACTTTTGA
Organism: Rhyacophila evoluta; assembly: GCA_022683975.1. Lineage (NCBI taxonomy): Eukaryota > Metazoa > Arthropoda > Insecta > Trichoptera > Rhyacophilidae > Rhyacophila > Rhyacophila evoluta. Next base: position 9,053 of record JAGVSQ010004079.1, read on the forward strand.
TAAATCTCTGGAGTTCTGTTTTTGAAAGTAAAAGACGAAGAAGGCCGCTTCTTCAAAATGGGCGCCATTCTCATATGAACTTTTAATAGTTTTTCATTTATAATGTATCCATCAACATGCCCGCGGATTTTTATTGGTTTGATTTTACAGACTACCAGAAACTTGAGTGATTTATGTCATTTTTGAACGCAGGAAATAAATACATATTCAAGACTTCTAGCCACAGAAGAGATAACTTTTACGCGTTTCTAATATGTAATATTCAAGTGAGTAGTTTATTTCCAAATTTATTATTAACTAGTAATGTATTTAGATATTTTGTAAGTGTTTGAATGCAATTGTACTAAACACAAAAATGGCAACGTATTTATAAGTATACTGATCATTTCATATCTAAAAAATCAACAAAGATCATCGTTAAATTGTGACTAATTTAGAGGTGGCATTTATGTTATGAACTTATCATTATCTCAATCCATACAACTGACCAGAGTTTGCAAGACAGAAACCGAAATATTTCTTAAAATATTTTTCCAGAGCTATGAGTTGGAAGACGTCAGATGTCGATTTACTGACACGGCGTCTTCATAATTTTAGAAATAAGATAGATTTAGTTCGTAACCCGTATGACGTCATGTGATATCACTTGACCGATAATCACGATTCAGCATAGGCTAGAACCAACTAGAATATTTTTAAAATCCATTAAAACAATGATGAAATAGTGAATATCTTGTAGACGTATGTGGATCGTTTGTAATTTATATATTGAGATATTTTCAATTATTCATAGAGGTAAAATTTAAGAGTTGATACCACTTTTATACGTATACAATACTATATTTATACGCCAGTGAAAATACTATTTGCTGAATTTTCATATAATTTGAGTTATATAATACGCGGTGTTGCTGTTGATGTGAGTATAATTTTTCATTAATTATACTAACAGAATTTCATAAACATTGTGCATTTATTACAATTAAATATTTTCCACGCTAAATTATGATACTATATTTCGTCTTCGTAGCGTAGCTGGTAGCATACGTGCCTAGCAATCCGGGGAATGCGAGTTCGATTACCCATCTGTTGGATTTAAAAAAATCTAAAAATGCAGGACTGGATGCCCACTCGATTGAGTAATTCTAATAATAAAGCAATTCTCGTGAAAATAGTCTGTCAAGACGTCTTCACATTGCTCAAATCCATATACTCCACTTTCGAAGTGCATATCTTCACACTGTGTAGATCCATTTGTTCCACTTTGGGAGAAAACGTGGTATAAAAAGAATAAGTATGTACATATCCTGTGCAAAGTTGACTAATGATTCTTAGATATTTAGCATTATTAGTTGAGTAAAAGCAATATATATAAAAAAATTATTTCCTTACAATGCATCCTTTTCCGGAGCGTATCTTAGATACAGTAACTGTATGGTCACGCTAATTATCTATTCACGGGTCACGTTTACACATATTAGTTTTGATTTTATATTAAATATATTAAATAGATTTTTTTATACAAGTCGTGTTAATAGATACAGTTTTACTGTATGGTTACTTACTGGAATAATCTATAGCCGTACTTATTGTAGTTTGATCACAGTACATTGTTCAATCGCATCGGACTCCGATCAATGTCGGATTGCAAGGCTTCTCACAAATAAGCCGACTTATTAAGCACAGTATCGATATCTACATTGGATGTTAATAATAAAGATATTCAAATCAATTGCAAATAGGCTTAGAAGTGCCATTCAGATCAACCCTATCGCTGATATTCGAAGCTACGTTGAAATTATGTAACCAGAATGCGCGACAATTTCTCTCTTTAGATTGTTGTTTATTTACTGGCGATTTCGTTAAAACACCGCAGGCGTTCCGGCAAATAATGAAAATATTAATAATAACACAAATAAACGTCTTCGAATTTATTTTGTAAAATCGTGCTACAATATTAAACTGTTAATATCCATAACTTTTAAAACAATTTTGGTTACATTTATAATGCACAATATTTATATTTGTCAGATTAAGAAGACTTAACTAAGTAATAGATTCTGGCGAGCATGGGTATTGGATACGATCCTAGTAAATGGTATGACTTAACGTATTTTTTTTCATAGAGTTTGCACAAGAATTTAATAATATTTGATAAACTCGGGAATACAATGTGAACTTCTGAAATATAAATTGAATTATAAGTGTATTATATTTATATTAAATAATACTTCAGTGAATAATTAGATTTTTATTGATAACCGTAACACATATTGAGAAAATTAAGTAATCCATGGAATTATTATTAATGTTTTTTTTTTTATTTATGGTTAAGTGGAAAAGAAAAATGATGTAACCCTCAGTTTTTTTAATTAACTTTTTTTCGATAATTACTATATATGCAACTGAATACACGTTGAATTAAAAAGGTGTAAGCTGTAAATACCGAATTAGTATTTAAATTTAGCTCTTCAGTTTAGAAAAGGATAGCCAGTAAAATTTGCTACCCGAAAAAGGGACTTCCACCATATTCATTTTTCTTAAATAACGTATTAAATTAACATCAAATTGGGTAAAAAAACACCCGTCTTAGTCTTCATGGATTCACTTAAAGTTTGTGTCTATTTTTTATTTTGACTTTGGCCTAAAATCACTAGCTAGATATTTTTGTGCCTCTTGTAAAATTTGTTCTGTGTGCTTTCGATTATTATTTTATAGACAAAATGTTGATTTTAGATTTATAATTAAACATCTTTATACACAGTTTTTTTAAATTAAATAAGGTTTTGTCACTATAAAAATAATAGACAGTTTCGGATAATAAATCTGTTTTATATCATACTCATTTGATTATATGCCCTACTAATATGGATCAAATGAATAGAATAAATAAGCTTTTTCATCGTAAACGTTCGTATTATACAATCGGAGATAGTGAAAACAACACGTAAAATTGATTAAAAACATATTTTTACATAGTGCCAAATTTCTTATAATTTTTTTTATGATAAAAACAAATATATTATGATAAAAATCATACAATTCTTTATAAAGGTAGAACTATTTACTTTTTGTAGAATGTAAGTGATTTGTAAGAATAATTATCAAGCTATTTGTTTTTTTAAGTAGACGATAAAAAATAAAGAAAATTGAAAAAAATTAAAACACAAAATGTTATGTCAGTTAAATTATAGTTTTCAACAAAGTATAAGTCAGTAACAGATTTATATAAACTATGTAAGAATTTTGTCCGTATTTTATGCTATATACGTATTAAGTAAATTCCTTTTTATATTTTATTCGAAATTTAAAAATTCCTTATATTAAGACATCCATAGAAAACAATCCAACTTCAAAGGCTTTTATTTATGTTTTTAATCAGAACATATTCTGATTTCCCATTATTCCTACAAAGGAATAGTCAGTCGCCCTTTGCAATACATATATATATATATAATATCATATATATGTATAAACCGTACCATTGATTTGCTCTGAGAGTTAAGTGAGCCCTCCCAATAATGCCCGAGTGAGTACAAAGAATCAAAAAAAAGAAAGTTTGCAGAGAAACCTTACAAATAGTCGACCAAATGGCATACAATCTGTTGCAACATCGCAATCTTGAGGTGATTCAACAAAGCTCTTTACAGTAATGCCTTTCAAGTTGTGTAATACGAACACGAGCTTTTTTGACAAAACATATTACATTATATTTTATCTATAATATATCAAAATCATATATTTACACACAGTTATTTGAATAACACCCACTAAAAATAATGAATTATTCTATAATTTATTGGGAAACAGAGAATTTTTATTAAATTTCCCTAAAACATTACTTACAAATTTCGACCGGCATTCATTTGACGCCAAAATGTTCACTGAATTGGATAGATCTGTATAGTTTTCATTCATTCTCATATTTTTAAAAACATTTATTCATTCCTCAGCTAATTTGTAATATTATACATATTATTTCACCGCAACTGCCAGATTGGCAAACAGACAAAAAACGCCCTGAAATGGGAAACTTCATACGTATACTATCAAGTTCGTACAATTGTACATTGTAAATTTGATTAAATTCGATTATAACGGAATTTAAAGAATACATTTAGCTTGAAGCTTCACATATTTCAGAAGCTCAGTCGGTGAATGTTTCCACTATAATATAATTTTAATCACTATGATAATATGTTTTTATATTTAAATATAAAGATTCATATTTATTATCACAATATTGACAATTATATAAGAATGTATATTCTTTTTTAAACCATGTTCGCTCCCAATATGGAGCATATGGATCTCCACAATGTGAAGACGTCTTGACAGATTTTATTTCACGAGTATTGTTTGTCAGACAATTACTCAACCCAATGGGCGATATTGTGATGATATATATTCATTGTGTTTCCGGTAGCGTAGAGGCTATTGTGCGCGTCTTGCAATCCGGGGAATACGGGTTTGATTCTCAATCTGTCGGAATTTTGGAAAATTTGGAAACATCTATTGGATCCAATCAATGCTTGTGAAAATAATCTCTCAAAGACATGCCTTCACACTGCAGAGATCTAAATAAATACTCCACTTGAGTATTAAGACTTTTGCAGTCTTGGAGTGGATATCTTTACACTGTGTAGATGCATATGTTCCACTTTGGGAGTAAACATAATATGAATATATTCATTTTGATATTCGAATTGAAAGCACTGAATGTTACATTAAATAATGTTAAGCACAAAATCTTCACATATGATTTTAACATCCAAAGTTACTTGGATACGAAGAGCATTAATGAAACAATGCAGTATATAGTATAAAGCGATACATAAACATGCCAGTTTTACTTATGTAAACTTTATTTTAAAGTAGTAGTAACATTTTTATTACTTTGAGTGTATCAGCATACACTAAAAAAAAGCATATAAAATATTTTAATTGTTAAAACCGAAAATATTGCTCTAATTGATATCTTATATATATGATATATCCCGTAGTTATCAAGTTATAAATTATATCCGAAGAGAATTGTATCCTTGCACTATTGCTGGAGATGGTAGTAAAATGAAAAATTGGTAGCCAGCCATAACGTAAGTGATTTCGATATAAGTGTATGTTTACAACGCCGAATGACGTCAGAAGATGTGGCAGCCCACTTTATTTCTTTAGTAGTATTATTATTATTTGTGTATATTACGAGAGGGCTCATCGAAAAAAATATTTGAGGTCATCTGGAATCGCTGCAAAAATATTGTAGGCCGTAAAAATATGCGGATCGTAAATTGAAATCACAGATTAAAAGCTCATTGTTGTATTCAAGTTCGATATTTTTGTTTTATAAAAATAATATATTAACTGAGTGGTTTATTAACCGCAGTGAAGAAAATTTTATAAAACCGCGCACATATTTAATACGGATAGATTCGCGATTTATGGCGAAAAATAAGTATCACTATTTCTATAAAATGCCAAATGTGTTGGTATTTTAAATAATACAATTGGTTACGGAAATGATTTTGGAAGAATATCACTTGTTTGAACATCGAGATTATGAGGAATTACATTAACTTGTGGAAAGGATATCGAATGTGGAAAGAAAAAAGGACGTAACCCACAATGTTTCAAATAGCTTTTATTATATAATCACATTGCATACAACTTAATACACGTTCTATTAAATGGATGTGAGCTGAAAATGCCGAATTACTGCATAAATTCAACTTTGAAGTTTAAAATTAGGATAATTTGTGACCAGGAGAAAACGCATTTTCCTTATCAATTTCATTGATTTTCTTAAATAGCTTATTAAATTAATATCATTTTTAGTAAATTAAAAAACGACTTTGGTCTTCACGCACTTTAAGGTTCTGCCTATTTAATGTTTTGACTTTGGCACACAATTATTAAATAGACGTTTGTTGTGCGTCCTGTAAAATTTTCTATATGTGGGTTACGTAATTTTTTTCATTCCACAGTCGATATAAATAATAATTTTATAAGTTTTTAATGGTTGTGAATTTTTTTACTGAGTATTAAAACAAAAAATCGATCGTGCACAACTTTAAAAATTCTATATCTATTGGCTGCGGAAAATTATATTAATTTTATTTAAGTATTCAACGAAAAGTGGTTTAATTAAAATATCCACATTTAGTTTTTAATTTTAAGATATGAATGAATATGAATAATAACCAATTCACAAATTAAATTTTTCACGTAATGCTTGATTTGTAAATTAATGTGTGTAAAATATTTTATATATAATTTTAGAAAATTATTGATTTCTTTTCACGACATTGACACTTTTCACGTTTACTAAACATATTATATTTTTAGATTATGGTGGTTTTATGTTATAAATAAAATACAAAGTTCTTAGCGAATATAATAAATCGTATTCCAAAGACATTGAAACCATAACGCAAAAGCTTACGAGGAATGCGCAAAGCTCAAATATCTGCATTAATCGAAACTTCAAAGCTCTCGTAAAAAACCTATTTTAAATTTTTTTAAATACATAAATATCTAGTTCATATAATAATTGAATATTTATTCATATAACACTGTTTTATATTTAATAAAAATGATATTCTTATTTCATAAATATGCATATATAATGTATATTTTACTGTAGCTAAAAACGTTTTACATAATATTAAAGAATCCCAATATATGATCACGATAAGGGTAACGAAGTGTTGGCAGTTATACAAATAATAGCGTAGTATTTCTCCATAATTTTCTTTTTTTTTTGTATCCAAATATAATATTATATTTCCACGTAAGTTTTTAGTGGGCATACAATTTTGTAATATAAAAATTAACAGTATTAATTCCCCGCTGAATAAACATAAAATTTAATCAATATTTGAACTGTCGAAATTTCGTATTGCGTTTTTTATAGAGATATATCTTAAATATTATTTTTTGTAATGGTATTATATTCAAATATATTTAAATGTCAAAATGTCTGATACTAAATATCTACACTTTAATTATTATTGTAAACTTTTAATTATTTTATGACGAGTCGTGTAGTTTTACATTTGATATGATTATAATTAGCCATTTCAATTGTATGTGTGTGTGTGTGTTTAATTTAAATATATTTTTATAAATGAATCGTTTTAGTAGAAGATATAAAACATTTTATATTTGCGACCTTTTTTTTATAAAACACGTAAAGAAATTTGATTGATTGATTGATTTAATTGTGTTACCCGAGCTTTTAAAAATGTGTTATCATAGCTTTTAAAAAAATGCGGGAGTTTATGGAAAATCAAAATTATCAGGATTTGTAAATTGTTAAATTTGGTAAATAACGTAAAAATACCTTTGACGTCACAAGCTTTATTTCACTCTCACTTTAGTTTAGATAACCTCAAAACTACAATAGGCGAGCACCAAATATACCAGGCTATGTAATTAATTAAGATTAGCATTTATACCACCAGCGCTTGCCAAATGCACAGTAAAGAGTAACTCACATGACCGCATACTGCAACTGTGAAATCAACACTAATTTCTTTTATTTTTATTCGAGAGCACAGTTTCCAGTATAACTGCACAATAGCGGCTTTCGTTATCTCTCACTTGTGGACAATTCTTGGATCGACCGCTACATTTGGCCAGGAGCCAGTGCAAAACTTGGCCAATAAAAGTAGGCTTTAGTCGACTTCGAGGGTCAAATTGAATGAAGACACTTGCGAGGGTTACATACGCCGACCCCGATTCACCGATTTGCCATACTGAATTTTTCTTATTACTCAGTAAATAAGGCTGGCCAACGCTCAATGGCGTGTGTTGTTTTGATCATTTCCTCAAGCGAAGCTTGTACGGTGGGAGGGATATTATAGTCACCCTCAGGAATTTATTTATTTAAAACAGTCAAAGATTTTCACACAACTTCATATGATATATGATTTATTGAAATATATAACGTTGTCTCCTCGTTAGCATAGTTGATAGCATGCGCTCATAGTAATCTGGGAAATGCGGGTTTGACTCTCCATCTGTCGGATTTAAAAATTCGAAAAATGCAGGACTGAATACCCATTGGGTTGAGTAATTGTTTGACAAACACATTTCGTATAAAATAATCTGTCAAGACGTCTTCACATTGCGGAGAGATATGTACTAATCTTTCGTTCATACTGTGTAAATCCATATGCTCCACGTTGGATGCAAGCATGATATAAAATAAATATAAAAAATATTATTATCTGAAAATTCCGCATAGGATAAATTTTACAGGAGGCACAAAAAACGTATATGCAATGATTTTGGGTGAAATTGAAAACATTATAAAGACACAACTTTGAATTGCATTAAGACCAAAACCGTTATTTAATTCACTCGATATAATATTAATTTAATAAATTATTTTAGAAAACCCCAATAAAATTGACGAGGTGAACGTTCTTTTTCTGGTGTCAAATTTGACGTACAATACTTTTTTCAAACTTAAAAACTAATTTTAGACACTAATTTATTATTTTCAGCTTATACTTTATTGCTCAAACGTGTATTAAGCATTGTGATAATCGAGTAAAAGCTATTTTGAAAAATTGAGGGTTACGTCTTATTACTTTCCACGGGTGATATATATTCGTATTCAAAATAAGAAAATAAATATAAACTAAAATAAATATAAAAAAAAAATTATTAAATTTCTCGAATGCAAAATTAAGATACGTATTATTTTTACGTAAAAACGTGAATTATTATATTTTTCCTTATTCCTTTTTGGAAAAATAGATTCGTCAATGTCGTATATGTCCAATTAAGTAAACTTTTGACGTAGCATTAAAAGATTAACTTAATACAGTAATATTTTTGAACTATGATATTGGAAATAAATATAATGTAATAATCTTCTCATAAACTGTAAATTAGTTTGCATTCTGGGCCGAAAATATCAAGAATACTATATGGCAAATCAAATCGAAATAACCAATAAACTACATGATTCATGTTGATTGATTTCGAGTGGTACGGTGAAATATTCAATCTATTTTTATACATATGATAACATTTTTATGTATCCATCACTGGATATAGTAAAAATTTAATTGAAAGTATGTAAATTTAAAAAAAATAGATATTTGTCAATGTTCAAGGCTTACATTCAAAGCTCTAAAATTGATTCGACACGCACGCTACAGAGAGCTTTAGTAATATCGTTAAAAAATATATAAAAATTGTATTCTTCTTAATGCAGTAATTAATTTGACAGTAGTTTAATATGTGTTAACATTAAAGAGTGAATAAATATAAGATTACAATCCTCACAATAAATTTACCATCTAGCTGACAATTGAATTTTATACACTACTCCAACACTTGAGAATATTAAGTTTATATGTGCAATAGCGTATAAATTGTTTTAGGGTCTCATGGATTTCTTTTAAAAGACAATCAATCCATAGGCTAAGGGGCCGCGTATATTAACGAGCTGTATGCTCTGATGTGTAGAGTATATATACCTTGTCTATCTAATTGGGCTGTTTTGTATTACTGGGCCAAGCCAATAGAATAGAACAGTCACGCACGGTAGATAACTGATTTTTAAAAACAAATCGTGATCAAATATTCTAGTGCCATGCAAAAAGAAATAGAGAGTAAATATATTTGAAAATCTTGGTAATTTCCAACAAGATGGAGTGCCCTTAAATAAAATCAACGTGGATATTAAAAACATAGTTATAACCGTTGACATGATATGACCCGGACTGGATGTTGATCAGTGAGCGACAGATCATCGAAAAGGTGGATGGCTTCAATACCTTGCGGCTTACATCCCATGAGACGATAACACACAAACAGAGCTCCGTGTATGTCTTGTGATTGCTGAAGTCATATTTAATTCAATGTAGGATGTCTGGGTGGCGCGGCAGTGCTCGGTCTGTACTAATTTTAAGTTTGGCACATGCATACTGCCGATGGTGCTATATGGTAGCGAATCATGGCACTCGATAAAGACTCTATTATATTAAATAAGGCGTATATTGAGTATTGAGAAATTGAAGATAAGGATGCGGATAAGACACACCCATCCGTCATCTTAAAAGTCGTACAACATTTGCACTGGTTAAGGAACGGACTGCGAATGTTTTCAAAAAGCCTGAAAACCATTTGTTTCTTCTTGCGACTAGTGGAATTTCAGCATCTTAAAAGATTTCTTTTATTTTCTAGAAATTTGCAATTCCTGGTTTTACTGAATACAAGGTATTATTTTATCAAGAACGATATATCGATATTAAAAACGATTTTGTTTAATATAACTCCATATCAACACTTGGCCTGCGGGACCCTTAGTATTACGTGATTGTGTACTCTAGCGGCTATCTGCCGGACTTGAAATGCTCCATGGCTCATATTTTAAATATTTTGACTACCAGCTGTAGTCAAAGACTTTTAATACATTTTTATCGGAAAACCATACATCTTTATCGCTCTATATTTCGTAAATGTCGTCACTCATCATATACATTTACAAGTGTGTAAGAGTCATCCCACCCTATACCGTTTTTTGACCGAAATTGTTTTCTTTGGGTTAGCTTACTTTTTTTCAGTTCGGATAAAATATTTTAAACGAGTTTATTAATCCAGATGATGATTCTATTACATTTTTTCTCATTCATTAGAAATTAGTTGTATCTTAGTTTTAAGTGAAAATTCTATAAGTTGTGACAATACTATATAATTGAGATGTTGATAAATTGGTTTTACATAGAATTTTGAGTACAATAAACAAAAAAATAATTAAATAAATAAAGTGTTTTAGAAGCTATGCTTATTTTTGCAAACCTTACGCGTATTTAGCGATTTGCCATAAGTGGCCCGCAGTTTGAGTGTCAAAAATACCAGTATAGAGATTTTGTGGCGTTAATGATAACAATTAATCATTAAATTATGTATACAGTACAATATTAATAAACTAAAAGACATATTATTCATAATATTGACAGACTTAAATAATGACATACTAGAGTCTATTTTAAAACATTCAATCAGTATAAAGAAATGTTCACCACATGACACCTCCAAGAATCATTATTACTAGCCAG
>JAGVSQ010004080.1:0-20124 GCA_022683975.1 Rhyacophila evoluta
ACCGTTAGCATGCAAATAATTGTCCCGGCAAACTCAAATGACCGGTAAAACCGGTGTCCCAAATATTACAATCGAAGTAGTTATTGACATAACGTACAAAACTTTTTAAATCTTCCTAAAATTGGTAAACGTTTTTACAATATTTATTTTTAGAGATTTTGAAGATTGGAGTATTCAATTGAAACAAAGGAGAATTTGCGAGCAGTCAGTGTTCAAGTAAAATCATATCAGAAATGTCAAATAAAATTATATTTTCTTACTCAAAAACAAGAGTCGTGTCTCCGTGATCAGCGAACAGTACAACTGGAGGGGCGTATCTCTCGTTCACTCCGCAAAGTTCTGTTGTGCCCAGTCTCAAAGCGCCACCCACGCAACTGTAATCGATAAAAAAAATACATGGATCTTTAGCAAACATTTCACATTTTACTGGCGACTTCTTGTTCATACTCCATTAACCTTATCCGACCGTTATACATAATTGAATATAAAGAAAATATCTACATATAATTTTACAATGCATAATATGATAAAAGTTTCCATGTATTCTTATTTTATAATTATCATACTATTCAAAATGTTTCAGCTAAGCCTGCTTAAAGCTATTTTACATTTTTTTTATTCGATTTGATTTTATATATGCTTTTTAGTAAACATATTATATTTGTAAAATGTATACTCCAAAGTTACAAAAAATATTTCTTGTTTTTACATATTTTTTTCAAATTATTCCAAAAAAACTCTCCGTCTTATTCGGTTTTTTGATTGAATATTTGGAACAGTTGAATGGACAGTTCGATTAATTATTTGACTATCGTCATACTAACCTTGTGCCGTTGTGATGGCCGACAGCGACCAGTCGGTACAGTTGTATCTCCACTCGCTGTCCAGGGGCCGGTTGCAGTCGATAGGAGCAGCGGCTCGGACCTTCGAGAGCCGGAGACTTGATCTGACCCGAGCTACGGCCAGACTTATTACGAAGCGATCTGGCTTCAATTGTCATATTGCACACTGAAAAAAATACAAATTATGCCTTTTTAAAAGATAATATAATACTAAATAGCCACCCTGTCAAACTCGCGGCTCATGACTAATATTCTTACGGCACAGCTATTGTAACTGACACAAAGATAGAGGTCGTATGTCGTAGTTTTTACAATATGATTATTTAATTAAATAAGAACAGTTATCTACTGTCATATTTAGAATTAATTAGATTTACCATGGATCAGATTTGAAAGAAGCCATTTTGAACGAGATTTCATTCAAAATAGGAAAGGCGAAAACAGAAAAGTGATGCCAAGTGTCAGCAGGAAAACATTAATTAACGTGTTTTTTTATATCAAAACTTTCAAAGTAAACACGTTTTCATGAAAATATATGGTTTTGTTTTTTGAGGTCCACATAAACCTTTGCCATATTTATTTGCCTCCTGGTAATCTTGGAGTTTGCAGTCTGCTATATACTATATTTGATTCTGAAAAGATAAAAATCAACTTTCGTGTATCTTCCAATAATACAAAAAGTCCAATAATGCTCCATCGTAGATATTACCTTAAGATTTTTATGTAGATGCATAAAATATGCTTAATCTCTCATTACCCATGAGGGCTGTAATTATTTTTTTCGAAAAACACATTTATATTATGGATAACTCACGCGAAGCGTAATGTATTATTGTATAAGATTCTTAAAAATCTAAACTTTTAAGAGAAAAAAAACTGTGCCATTTACCGTTTAGTATTAATTATGTACAATTTAAAAGGTAAAACGGTTGATTTGATCAAAGTATGCGAATATAAGATCGTAATTTGTATATTACAAATATTTGGCGGTTATAAAGTATAATTTTACCACGTAAATTTTTATCTGTTAATTTAACAATGGGGTTAGCATGCGCGCTTAGCAATCCGGGGAATGCGGTTCGATTCCCAAATCTGTCGGATTTTTACAAACCCAAAAGTGCAAGATGGATGCTTAGTGGGTAGAGCAATTAATTGTCTGACAAATAATCTCTCAAAACGTCTTCACATTGCGGAGATCTATACACTACACTATCGGACTGGATCTTTTCACACTGTGTAGATCCACAACCGTCTCGCTTATATTGTTTCGGAGCCTGTAATCATGCAGTTTGCAATTATTAAATAACAACATGTTATACTATTTTTAAATACATGTTCCATAGTGAGAATATAAATATTACACAAATAGTACATATAAATATATCATGTAACGATGGGAGTTTTCTGTACGAGAACGTCGTGAAATATATCCCCCAGCAAAACGTTCCCCACTTCACAAATAAAAAAATCCTCCTCGCGTTGCAGTCGCATAGCCATAATACTTAAGCGATATTTTATTTGAATTACAGTAATTCCATCTCACTGATTTATTAGGTTTGCGATTAAAGACATCTATATCGATTACGACAAAACTTTGGATGCCCAGCCGATTGAGTATAGTATATTAATTCAATTAATTTAGTTATGTTTATTTATTACCTCTTATATAATTTATTAATATTTTAGAGATATTCAAAATAAAACGCCGCTTATTATCGATTACGATTATTTTAAGCAAAATTAAAGCCAACCAACTGTGAAAATGTATTGCAGCAAAACGGTAAAACAAATTAAGCATTGTGCAGAAAATATGACATATAAGACATTGAATTATTTTCCACTTTTTGCAAATATTAATAGAATATCAAAATTAACAATGAAATACCCATGTTATCATCGCTATAAAATTATTTTTATTATTATGTAAATAAACTTCGTAAATCAACAAGCTTACTTCTGATAAATAGTTGTGAACTTATAAAATAATTATTTTGCTATTTCAACACGCACACGTAATGGAAAAGTAAAGAATAAACATGAATGGAATGAACTGCAGTAACATTAATTAAATTTACATTACAATTTAAAAATATTAATTAATCAAAGTGATTATTTAATCTAACAAACTTCGAATATCTATGAAAAATAATAGAAAATGTAACGTTTACCTCATATCCTTATAGCTTCCGATACGGATAAGTATAAGGAACTACAAACTGCGCAAGACTTTTGGCAAAGTTCACGGCGGGAAAGTCCCACAAATCTCGTATATGAATTTTGCAAAAGTTTCTTCGCCCAGAGCGAGGGGCGGCTAACTTTACTCTTGTTAGACGTTTGTGGCAAATAAATTTCAACCCTGCACCATTGTGATAGCATTTTTATAACGCAGCCGAGTAGTTTCTACCCTAGGGTTCTGGTTTGAGGTCTCCGTCGGCTGAGCACTGACCGCGTGATATTCTATGATGTTGTATTATTTTTTGTTGAAATTCCCTTGTATCTTGCCAAGTGATATGTTATTGTTTTATCAAATATTCTTGTAAACTCCATGCAAACCTTTACGGTGTTAATTACAATTGTGCTTATTATCAATTAATCGGTATTAATACTGATATTGCAAACTATGTAATGAATAACGGAAATAGTATGATCGCCATGATATTAACTTAATTCGCGTATTACGTACCTATTGGTGTCAATAATTATTGCGGTGTCTCGGTTATAAAATAGTTCGATAAACACATTGCAATCAACATTATTTTACAAATCACAAAGTAAATACCGATATTTATATTGATAGTAAACATAAAAATGTCATTATATAAACTAGTATATATATAGATTATTAAATGGCTATCGTAAACATTAAAGTATTGATTTTTTGCACCGAGAACACTGATTAAAAAACACTCATAATCAATCCAGTTTGCAGCAGTCTCGGTATTCCTGCCGCAAAACTAACAAACCCCTAATTGGAAATAGCAATATGGTCAGCGCGCACAGCTTTCTAGAGATTTGGTAGAAGCCCCACAACAAGTTGTATGTTTCGTTGTAAACTTTTACCACGTATCAATTATGAACGGTGGTTTATTGTTAGATGGAATTGTGAATTCACTTACACACACGTTACAAAACATGTGCGTAACTTTGAACGGTTTGTGCATATAAAATTATATACATAGTAGCCGAGTTGAATGTTCTATAAAATATTTTTACGATTATAATAGTTTTTTTTAAGTTTTTGTCGAAGTCTTGGAGCATTTCCATGTAAATACGTCAGATTATTTAGAACTATTTCTGCACTCAGATCAAACATAAATTAACGGGCCGAGTTTCCGATTCAGAATGCTCGATGTTAGTGAGCTTATTCAGTTACGGGATTTGGACCTATTATATGACATGTTATGCATGCTACCCAGGCGATGATAGGCTTTGTATATAATAGCGCCACACAACACATTGAACTGCCTGTCGATGTTTTATTTTTGAATATGTGATTTGATCTCGAGTATTACATATTAAAATTACTTGACAAAATAATGATTATGGGGAATATTAATGTATTCTTAATCTGACAACTACATAACTCATAACATCTGTTTTTGAAGTCTTGTTTATATTTATCGATCGTTAGTTTTGTTTTTTGAGTGCATATTTTTCTAAAAGAATTGGTACAATAAAATATTATGGAATATTCACATTATTTTTTTAGTATCTTTCAATCAAGATATATAAATATATATATTCATATCAATATGACATTTTCAGTATCTAATGCATTCATCTATTATTATACAAAGCGCATTTTAATAGACTTCAGTGGTCTCTAAATTAATGATTCCCTGAAATCCGTTAGCATATACTCGTATGTGAATAAGTAAGTTGGAGGGTGATCAGAGAGTGAACTATTAATTTGCCATCAAATTATAAAGACGATAGAAATAATTTTTTTCTTCTAAATATGTCGAGAATCAAGAGAGACAAATCAAGTTATTGACTTATTAAATTTATTGAATATTTTATTTTTTATATTTCACGAAAAGTCGTAACTATTATTTTACCGGTCCTTTAAAAACACCGACTCTATGGAAATGCAAGAGAAAATGCTTCCCGTCTTTTAATGCGGTAGAATGTGATTTATGGGTGGCTAAAGTCGAATTACAGCATGTCAAAAAGGGAGAAAATCCAGCGTCCCAGTTACCGTCTTCCCCACCAGGAAGATTCAAATATGGTTTTACGTAACTTTTTACGGGCTCGACTTAGATGGCATGTTCTAGGATAGTCTCTCTTTGAATTTTGATCTTTTCCGCTGTTTTGTGCGGCAGTAAAGGGACAGGACAGGTAGCATGAGATGGCTTACGGTAAAATTTATGACGATAACTGAATATTTTCTCTATCTTATCTTGTAACTTGTAACTTAACTTTGCAAATAACTGTTTCCGACGTTTACGAATGAACTTCAAGTAAATTTAGGATGACGATGACTTATCGAAAAATATTTCATGTTTCAGAGTCATGAATTTTTTTATATTAAATTAGTAGGTCAAATAGATGTTATTTATTTTGTACAGTAAAATTGTTCCGATAAAGTGTATAATTTTATATTAACTTAATATGTAAAGAAATTAATGATTTATAAGTTTTCAAGACCGATTTTATTTACAGATTTTATAAGCAGCTGGATTTAATTTAAAACATTTAATTTTGATGTGTTAAAGTCTACTTTTAACATAAAAATAGAATTCAAAATTAACTTTAAAGATGGTTACATTTGTATAAAATATATGGTCAAAGAAAAAGTTAGTATGCAAACATTTTTGAATGCGGCGTCAATATTTATTATTAATGTTCAATAATTTAGTTATAGTAGATAATAATAATATGTTGAATGTAATTTTGTCCACAAACAAGTGTTTTTGTGTATATTAAACTGGATTTGAATTATTTAAAAAAATAGTCTTATATCTAATTTCATTGTTTAAATATATACAATATTCGCTCTGAAAGTGTATCAAATAAAATGTCTTGACAGATTACTATCAGGAGAATTAGTTGTCGAAAAATTACTCGACCGAATATTTGCATCGAGTCTAGCGTTTTTGAATTTTAAAAAATCCGGCTAACGTAGAAGTCGAAACCGCATATCCCACACGCTAACTTATACTTTACTAGGAAGACATAAATATAATTATGTGTATTGACATCCCCGTTTTTCTATTAAAACATGAGATCGAGATAGATACACATTAGTGACGATAAAGATTAAACAACTTCAACGTTTGCAATATTTTTTTTATTTACTCACATATGACGGAATAGATTCAAACTTGAAATATATGTAGGAATGGACATAATTATAATAATTATTAAGATGTATGTTTTACCGTCATTTCAAATATTTCTTTACAATTACATATGTTTAAAGTAAATTTATTGTATATACTGATACTGATAATACAATACAACTCGATTAAAATCTTCGAATATTGAGAGATATATTAATTTACTATTCCTTTATTAGAATAATAAAATAATAATAATTATTCATTCCGTTTTGTAAGCCGCATGAATCTGGTATTCATCCTTGAAACAATTTTTTATTTCATCAAGGTAAAATAAATTACTTCATCTAATAAAATTTGTATCAGAACGAGTAAAGCATTAAGTATATATTTTGTTCATATAAAATGTAATACGATGAAAATTGAGTCGGCAGTAAAATATTTTGATGTTATTTGGGTTGCTTCGTTTTTCGGGTTTATCCGGGGGCACCGTGAACAAAGCGAGGACTAGGTTTTGTTTTAGTTATCAAAAAAGATAATGCAATGTCTAATTTATAGCGTTGGCAAGATCCTGTGCCAGAGCCAAAAATACGTTTGGGGTTTGTAAAAACAACAAAATGCGGGAAATCTCTTTGAATAGATATGAGAAAACGAAATAGAACAACGCTCTATATTTTTAATTTGATGTGAATATAATAACCACTACCCGAAGAAAATAATTTTAAATTTAATCATAATTTTTAAATCGAAGTATAAATTTAACTGAATCGTTGGGTATTTCTACTTGGACAATCGATGGTATTTCTGGACACATTAACTAACATAAAAAATGAAATATAATCTACTTTCGCAAAACATAAGCGGAAACATATAAAACAAATAAATATCTACGAGTATATTTACTCCAAACTTTATGTTTTTTTTACAGTTTTTTCTTTACTATATAATTTTTTTCTCCTAGTAAAATTTAGATAGCACACCTATTCCAAATTCTTTGTAGGTTGTATGTGCAGTTTATAGGTTTTTTTTTACGATACGTTTGGTAATACTATTTTTAGGTTCCAATTTAATATCCGGGATAGGTATTATACAATAGACGAAAACTCAATTTGATAGCTGCAGGCACTTTACGGCAGATTCCCGTCAAGAATGTCTTCGCCCGACCTTCAGCTCCCTTGTGGTGACATAACATTGACATTTCAAATGATTCTCACGTCTGCAAATCGACGACCTTAGAGTATGTATCAGGAGACGGTCATGGATATTTTAATGAATATTACACGTAAATTATGCACCATTTTTTATACCATATTTGCTTTGTAAGTGCGTAGTGTGAAGATATTCACTCTGAAAGTGTAGTAAATAAATATCCGTAATGTGAAGACATTATTGTCTCGACAGACTATTTTTCACCAGATTTTTTTTCAGACAAATGCTTAACCCAATGAGCGTCCTATTCTATTTTTTTGGATTTTTTCAATTCGACAAATGTGGGAATCGAACCCGCATTCTCCAGATTGCGAGGCGCGCACGTTAACCTCTACGCTACTGAGAAGATGGGGCAATAGTCTTAGATTTTTAAAATAAATTTCAGAAAACCCTTATTACTCCATCTTTTATACTAAATATGCAGAATGCATAACATTCAATCATAATTTTACATTTTGTATGAGCAATTTAGGATATTAATTTTATGTTCCATTTTACCTATTAATAAATTTAGAATAGAAACCATATTTTGTATGGCTTGTATTAGTTATATTCTTATTATTAGTATAGTAGTGTTTACTGTCAAAAATAAAAATAAGTATTCGTTTCATTATTGATGTTATCATCCTTACTGTTGGCGCAATATGACTCCAAGCCGCACTGGGCGCATCTCGATGGCACCTCTTTCCCACAGTGACACGCTCCATCTTTGGCGCAGCACGCGCAATCGCGCCGACTGTTATCCCACGTGCACACGCATCCTGACGCCGATGCCGTCCACAAGTCCACCTGACCTGGAAGAGTAATAGACGAATGTAACTGTGCTGAAAATGAGCAAAATTGACGCGATATTATTGGATACTTATGTATAAGCGTTTTGAATATGACTATTTTATACACGTTAAAACATAACATCAAAACTTTACGTCATATAGAAAATGAAATCGACAGATATGATGTAGGTGTTTTTATTAGTCCAAAAAATAATCCGAGAAAAGGTTTGTCGATATAATTCTCAGGTAGACCGGGCACCTGCCACTGCAAACAACAATAAAAGAGCACCCGAGAATAAAATTCTACACGAGTGGATACAGAGATGTAATTTGATATAATATTTCCCTTCTTAAGAGTTCGAAAGGTTACACAGCATAACACGAGCTCCCAAAAATGACCGTCTCGATATTATCACTCGTCATATTACTTGACGGATATGTCACGTAACTAATATAGTAGGTATAAAAAATTTTATCAAATCCGAACCTCTGCTGTTTGTATCGAGCTCTGTTTCATTATGGTCTTTCCCCATCTTTTGTAGCACATGTATTGATTAAAAACATGCATATTATGAGCAAGGATAATTTAATTTGATATACGGAATTTTATTAAACTATTTAAATTATCAGATAATTCACTTTCAAACACTTTTCAAAGAAAAAAAATAGTCGCTCTTCAATAACAATAATAACAGCTCAACAAAATTTGATTCATCAAACAGAGATCTTCAAATATAAAATGTCTGCATAATAATATTTATGAATTTCATATTTCTTCAATACATAAAAAACCAAAAATGTTCATAAAATAAAATGAATGCAAATTCACATTTTTGTTTGATTGAATAACGCAAAATTCATAATTGTGTCACAATTGAATGCTCACAAATTTTTCAAAAGCACCACATGATAAAATACGTAGACGGCGCGTGATATAACGTTCCTTCCGAACGCACTCTATTTCGTGCAAATGAGCGAAATTCACTTCTTCGGTGTTTTTATTTGTAAAATTTATTAGACATCCTAGTGATTTCGATTTGACTCCATATTGAAATATGTCAATTGAAAGGCGTGTGTACCAGTGTACGTGTAAATTTTTTTTGTAATGAGTTACTACAAGTGACTGACGATTCTCGATGAAAATTAATTGATGCATCGCCATCAAATTAAGAAGTTATAATTTCGTCTTTATTCAATAAAATTTGAGTATTTATTTTTTTGCTCTGTTATTCACGAAGAATATAAAAATGACCTTCGTATAATTAGCAGGGTAAAGCTAGTAAGGAATTAAATTTATTAAAAATGAAAACAATGTATTATAATACTTCTTACTATTGTTATCGTTTTAAGCTCTTCTCATTTAAATAATACCATGTACCATATTACTCTTGTTGGAGTCTTAAGCTCTCACGATTTAATACCAACTTAATACATGCACGGAGCTGAATGATTTTTAGTTTCCACTGTGTCAACTCATTAAAATTCAACGCTTTCCGGCGGACACGGAAACTAAGAATAAATATATTTTTCTGTTATAGCACAAAATTTTGTCTTCATTGTGGCTTTTTTTCATACGTTTTTACGGAAATAGCTGAACTTTCGAATCAGATTGTAGCATCTTCTGACGTTTTTAACTTGGCAAACTGAGCTTTCAAACAAAAAGAGATCTTGAAAATTAAGACGATGCACAGTAGTCCATATTATTCGCGCAGAATAAACAGCGGTTCATCAAGGCAGAGCGCGTTTATCAAATAAATGTTTTGTAAAAATAAACTTTAATAAATATCTAGATATGAAATTAAAAGTGGTATACCATGATTTTGCTGAATTGGTTAACTTTGTGAGATGCAGGAATCACAATGGTCGAAAATAATTATCGATCAGTGGTTAAAGGGTTCACTCATTTCAATAGATACGTCTAGTATTTTGTGTTTTTGACTCAACGCTGATGACATAATGGAAATAGGGAATTTATTGAGAAGAAGAAAATTAATAATCTATATCCGGACCTGTCAACAATTCAACATATGGATCTATTTGAAATCTTAAAATAAATATATAAAGCTTCTTGGAGCAAACTTAAAAATCGTGGCCACTGAAAAGGCATTTACTATTTCTCATTTTTGTATAAAGAACAAAGCGCATCGCGGTATGCTCGCAAAAGACTCCGTCGTGATTTTATCTTTACTATAAACCATTGTAAGGCAGACCACTACAGCGTGGCAGAATCTTTGACATTATTGAGATTTTTGAAGGTTAAATATACAAATGTCGAGAGGAAAGTGAATATAGCAATCACATTGTTTGGCAGTGTTGTCTCTATGTTGTTCAAAAATTGAACCAATCAATACGTTCAGACTTATGTTTCAATTGCCTCTTTCAATGGAAGTATTGTTACAGTTTCCACGTAATGCTTTAAGTATGCAGGTTTTGTGGAAAATGTGAACGTAAGATTTAAGTGTAAATGTAATTTATGTACATTGCTCCAATGAATTGTTTAACCGAAATAAACCTTTATAATGATTCAGCCGGCCTTAATAAATAAAAGAAGGTTATAAAACTCTAAACAGAGATTGTGCGCCATCACCGGATACTTTCTTCGCACTTTTCAATTCTTCTCTAACGGTGACGGGGACTCTAATATTGTTCGATAAGATCTGCGCCACTCGCAATTGATTCAAGAAAACGCTTCACTCACTGCTTCCGTCGATGTAGATGGGCGTCCAAGCGACTTGGGCGGCGGCGGGCGCTGCCAGCGAGCTCAGCACCAGCAGCAAGGCGCGCAACATCATGCCGCCGCCCCGCCGCGCATCTCTCCGCTCCTCGCTCCGTCTCTGCCGGTTCGCCTAATGCCGCATATCCCGACCACCTCACGCCGCTCGTTACCGAATCTCTTTCGATTATATTCTATCAATTTGCTATTTTTTATTAGGTAGATTTATTATTCAAATCAAATTTAAATTTGTATCGTTTGTTATTTTATTGAGTTTTACGTCTCTAATTTATCATAGATAATGACTATTTTATTTTAAGAGTTAAGAGATACTCTTATGGAACTTATTGAAATATGGGTACGCGAATGTAGCTCCTTACTTAAATTCGCACTAATAACACTTTTTGTGAGTGTGTGGGGTGGCGGATCGGATCTGCAACAATAAAAAATAAATTAACATTTACATAGTTCTCGTGATTAAAATAAACGTTATCATTAAAGAAACACGATATGATAAACATGTGAAAAATTCAAGCCAGTACAATAAATTCCAATAGTAAATATAATAATTTACACGGCATCTTATCAATACTCAAATTTAACAATTTTCCTTTATTTTATTGTTTATCGTGACATTTGTTTTGTTTTGAAAAGCTAATACACCATGGAATGAAAATAAATTTAATAAAAAAATAACCACGAAACATTACCATTTCGTCAATTGCAGTTGCAAAAGTAAACTATTTTATGCAAAAGCTTTTTTATTAATATTACTCACGTAGCATTCATTTTTGAATCATAACATAAAATAATCGTGTTATAAAATGAAGATTCAAAAATTCATTTTATATACAGACAATACATGTTCATTTCATTTGATCTACTTCGTTCAGCGTTTCGAATATTTATTCAATAATGGGTTACCTGTTAAGTCCGAAAGAAATTGAATACTTTTAAATTCCATTTATTTTTTATAGTATATGAATACCGAAAAATTGAAACACTTAATTGACATCGATTTTTATTTCTATGTTTTACGTAGAAGCCTTATTTTTATTAGTATTGTCATTTTTTGTTTTGTACTCATCGTCGAGACAAAATTTTCAAACCGCCAGGAACATCTTACATGGGAAAATATAAAGCTTGGACCAAAAAAATTCCACCTTATGACGATTCCATCAAACTATTATATAATACCTACGGTAGGGCACGTTGTATAATTTTGTTTGATTTCACAGGCTATAAATTTATATAGCACAGTAATCTATGACAACCGCGGAAAAAGGAAATGATTTCGGCTGCATAGTTTAGTTATTTTTGATAATTTAATTAGACAGTGCGAACATGTTGTTAAGCGCTGTTACTAATTGTTTCACCGAAATTTTGCCGAACATTTGAAACCCTCGTTTTACTCGATTGTTAAAAGCCACAAAAAAACAAATATTTTTGCGTAAGGGGTTAGCTAGTCAACAATGACTTAAACATCAAACAAAAAGCTTTTACAGTCGGATGCGGGATGAACCGAACGGGTAACATCACCGAAGGCCATATAAATAATATAAATCAGATCAGAAAGGGACTCGACGCAATAATCCGTAATATTTCATATCATAAAAGAGCGATGTGTCGTGCCATAAATTTTCGAGCACTTTGGCGCGCGAAAAGTTAAACAAATGATGGGATCCTGATCATAAATATATTCATCGGTTGTTAAGTTTTTCTATCGCGAATACATTCATCCGAGTCAGACCGAGTCGCTCTCGAGCTACGTCAATAATACAGTCATGCCGATTGCTGGAGTCAGATTTATTTTAGAGTATTTCTAAACCTATACAATATTATTATGCCACATGTCTGCTATTACTTTGTCGCAAAAGAATAATAAATCTGTAGATTTCTTTATGGATAGATCAGGGACTCGGTTTTCGCCTTCAAAAATATTTACTTTGTTATTTTGTAACGCATTAGACCGAGTTGCATTATTCGAGCTTGTCACGCTTACAAAGTAACGACGTAGAAATAACGTTGTCAACAATTAATTAACTATATAATATACATATTTTCGATTAAAAATATAATTCTAATCGATAGTTTAGTAGATCTATGTTTTAACTACGCATATACTGAAATGTTATTTAGAATAAACGGATTACATTCTGGAACTGTGTTATTCTTTAAGATCGATATTCTAGTATATACTATTTATTAAATACCGGCGTTGGGCTTTGGCAGCGGACGTATTAAAA
Organism: Rhyacophila evoluta; assembly: GCA_022683975.1. NCBI lineage: Eukaryota > Metazoa > Arthropoda > Insecta > Trichoptera > Rhyacophilidae > Rhyacophila > Rhyacophila evoluta. The sequence goes on from JAGVSQ010004080.1 coordinate 13,063, forward strand.
GGGTTGAACAAAAAAGAGTCGGTCGCACGCCGGCCTGACTTGACACAGGGAAATTGCATTTTCAATAACCTTTCATGAAAGGCTCCTATTTGTGCGGCTTTTTAAGGCGTCAATATCAGAGTTGTGCGACATACCGTGATGCTTGGCAACGCTTAAAATACAGGGGAGCATGCACGCCCTCTACGAAATAATCTGTTACTATCAGTCGCGCGCTCATCAATTATCAGGGTATTTTGAAGCGAATATCCATTTAATTATACGATAAGATCTCTAGGCTGACTGTTAGTGAGAAGTGAAAATGAAAAGCTTTAGCGATCACCAATATATGCAGAGAAGCTTTAATACTAACACTACATTTATTATATCCTACTTTTTTTTGTAATACCATAAACGTATTAAATATGTAACAAAATAAGCATTTAATTCGAACGTGATGATTTTTTGACTAAACATATGACATGAAACATATACATCTTAGGCGAAAGTTGATTAATTTAAACTGATCATTGATATAAAAAAATACAAATTTATAGTTTTGAAAAGTTTGATACTTTAAACCAACTTTCATCGAGCACCCATAATCGATAATATTCATTGCGCAAATGTATTTTTGTGGTGTAGCAATAAATACAGTACAGTTACAGTATTACATATAAGTTTGTATTCGAATATTTTTCAGATTATGATTACAAATACGCTAACGAAAATTCATATCAAAAAAAAAATTCAAATATATATTTATTTTTTTCGTCTTCTTTTTCCATAACTGCTCCTTAAGTGGAGCATATGGGCAACACATGCCGCCCCCCTGAATCAATGCCGTTTGCGCATTTCGTAACTCCGCCGAATACATTCTATAAATAATGTTGAGTAGCTTTGTAGGACGCCAAAAACAAGCCAGCTTGGAGAATATACAGGTGAAGTTAAGGCTTGGGTCACCTTAAGTATGTGGCTGAACCAGGTTAAGAATTGCGGTTTCACTTTATCAATAATCGGTGGCTGCATGCTGCGTTCTCTCATCCAAAGTTAAACAGTCGTACGCCCATATAACCTCTATTTTTGACAATTGTGCACTCAATTACACTTGTGTAGATTATTTTTGCGATACTTATAATTTGATCTGAATACCACGTATTTTGTGACGGAATCATAATGGTTTTGTATAAAATTCTCTTTCCAGAATAACAAACTAGGAGGGTCAAACAAACTTTTCGGTCGTAAGATAGGTAGGTAAGTATTATCTTTGTGTTTTGTTCAGACAGATAAAGTATTTACATTGACGTCGGACCCGCCCGGAAGGCAGTCGCGCTCTATTTAAATGTATTCGGGAGGCCGGCGAAGGTTTTAGTCATGCCGAGTTCCAAATAAAGAGCTTATCGGGGATTTCATTGGATAATCCTGGTTTTTTGAGGCACGAAATTTGTTGTTTATAAATTTGTTTTTGATAATCTCATTTAGGTGAATGAAACTTGTAACTAAATCAAGAGAGGGTCTACTAAATATACCAGTTTTAACCCTTTATTATTAAGGCATTGTAAAAAATGGAAATACAAGCGTAACGTAAATACGATTCCATACATCATACAATAATTTTTAGATTATATTAGGTACATTTGAATATTATATGATAGAGTTGGACCAAACATACAGTAATCCTCACATACATTTCGGGAAAAAGGAGTAAATGTATAAATGTGTAAAATATTTTCTGGTAATATAAATTATGATATTATTATTTTTATACCTTAATATATTTGAGGGATATCTAATTTATTGCTTCTCTGAAATACTATAAAATTAATTGACGTGTTTTTAATAAAACAAAGCAAATAGGAATCTCTTAAATATTTTCAGAAATAAAATCGTAAATGCAATTATTTTTTATATCTAAAACAATTTGTATGCTTAAATGTCAGCTCCCCGTCTATTGCGTATGACACTTTATAGCCATCGCAATTCAATTTCTTTGTAATAATATTGTTTAAGTATATGCAGAAACTGTATTTGCAACAATTTAATATACAATACATACTATTTTATAAGGTGACCGCCTAATACATTTTCTTGAACATTTATGTACGAAATAACTCGATTGATAGTGTATAAAATTAAGCGAAAGGTTTTTGAATTATAAAAATATTAGAAATATAATAATTATAAACAACAAAATGGATCCTAGGTTGTGATAAGTTGAATCGAAGTATTATAATAAAATATAATTTATGCCCACTGCCATATCGGCGTTGGCGCCTCTGAAACTGAACACGATAAGAAAATTAAGCGCGATTTATTCGGCGAATTAGCATTTACTAAAACTTTTTGAAAGTTTCTCGGCTATTTATCAAGTTAATTGACAAGTAGGTACATCTCAGCCAAAAGCCTGCTTCGTTCCGCGTCCGGGAAATGTCTTACTTAGCGGTAATGATCATCTTACGATACTGACTACAAGATGTTAAAAATTAGCAAGTTCTTCTACAGGAAATTAAATGTTTTGTAAAGTGAATAAATGACGGAAGTTTTGTCCATAAAACTTCATTATTTTTCTCGCATAGGCATAGTCGATGGCTCTGCAACTCAGTATGCTTGCATAGCTTTGATAATTTTACGAAAAATTTTGAAATTTCCTTATTAAAAATTATGAACTTATTTTGCGCCAGAAGTATTGAAAAATATTATCGCATCTTTAATAAACTATGGTTTTCTTTGGTTAGATGTTTAAAATGTTCAGTTCGTCTGGATCAAAAATTTAATTCACATTACTTTTGAGCTTTTAGCTTCAAATCGTGTATTATTGTATTTAGTTATAATTATACTATACATTTTTCGAAACTTTTTTATATTTACAAATATAGATGTGTAAAAAAAATAATTATGTTTTAATGATCAGTAAAAAGCCGAGAGTTAATTTATATCATTTGATACTTTGCTATGTAAGCCACTACCAAAAAATTTTTGTCGCCAGTTAATCTATTTTTATAGGCTTTTTTTCCATTTTTAAATTACGCTGACATTCAAAAACTAGTGCTGCCGTAAATATTCTGTTGTAGTATAAAAGTTTTTGGCTTAGATTCTGATTGCTTCTTCATAGACTCATATTAAAGCCCTTGTGAAAATTATCTTAAATGCGACCATTCTATGGATTGTATTTTGTCAAAATTCTAACAGAATATATCTATTATCCCCTTTATCACCATGGCAATTATCTATTTGGACAGTTATACATACGATTGATTGAGTTCTCTTTCGATATCATCATTCAAAACAAAAAAAACCGATTGATACTTTTACTGTAAAATTAATTACGCTTTTATTCTATTACATTTGAACACAATAATCTATAAACTAATCACACTTACTAGAACATCAGCAAGTAATCTATGAAAATTCTACAGGGTTGAGAAAAAATGGAATTTAATACGTCGCTTCAACCAAAATCGAAACCGTGACTTTTAAAATTACTTTTTGGTCTCATTCATGAAACGTTACTATCTAATATCTATTGTTTTATTATTCACATGTGTTATATTTTGTGAATATAAAAAACATTTTATTAAGAAAATCATGGAATCCATTTCAAATATGTCACTGCTTACTTTATAAAAGAATAATGATGTTTTGGGGATATCTCGCTGAATATTTTTTGTAGAGATATTTCAGTGTTCTCCTAGGATAAATAAAAGAAATAAAAGAGATAAATGAAATTCATAACTAATGTGAGTATTTTTTTTTCTCAAAACGGAACATTTTGGCAACACAAAGCTGTACACGGAGATAATAGAAAAATACTACTTAAAACTGGGACGTATGGTCACATAATTCATAACTTAAAACAGCCAAATTCAGAATTACAACATAGTATTATATTTCTGGAGGTGCAGTGTACATACATATTCAACTGACTAAATGGACTTGGAAATCGTCTCCCCGGTCAGCGTAGTTGGCAGAGTGCACGCCTAGCGATCCGGGGAATGCGGGTTCAAATCCCCATCTGTTGTTGGACTTTTTAAATCTAAAAATGCAGGACTGGATTCCTATTGGATTGAGCAATGTCTGACAAACGATTCTCGTGAAAAATAATCTATCAAGACATCTTTGCACTACAGACATCCATATACTCCACTCGGAGTGGATATCTTAATACTATGTAGATCCATATGCTCCACTTTGGGAGCGAGCATGGCTTAAAAAATGGATTAGTAAAAAAAAATTCTAAATCATCAAGTTCTGGGCCATGTTCAAGTATTAATCTTTAAAAATAAAATAATCAATACTTTCATAGTGTCCCGAGTTAAATAAAATTAACTTTTACAGATAAATATATTAAACCGTGAACATAAATTGAAAAGTATCGCTGTTCACCAAATTACGTAAGAAGTCACGTAAAGAAGACAATCTTACAAAGTGTATACGGCGAGACATGAATACTTTTTCAGATCCTTGCTGTAAATCATAACATTTTTACAGCCAAAGTTGCTTTACGAGCGTCTACTCTACGTCCTCTTTTGCCTTCACACCTATTCGTTTGCAAGCGACGGGGCCACTGCACGAGTGTAAAATGAAGCTTCTTTAGTTTGTTAACTAAATGGATTCCATAATGTGCAGGAACATGAAATTGTACCGAGGTAAAGCAACGGCTGCTACCTTTGTCTCCCGTTGTACTTGTATAGTACCCTTCAAAGTTATATCCGTGTCTGTTCTTCGTAGTTTTCCAAATAGATTCATTCATTGACTTGAAAAGGCGATTTAGCTTTAAGTACTTATTTCTACTAGAAGTAAGCGATACATTCTTGCACAATTTACAATACAAATACCCGCATTCTATGTTAGAAACTGGAACTGTTGTAAGTGACGTTAAAACCTACGTGAATTAAATTCACCTTTCAAATGAAACAGAAGTAGCGCATTTTTATTTTATTTTTGGAAAATCTTCGATTTACTTTGTTCAATCAATATGAAATAGGTGAAATATTTTATGCAATTTTGTTTACTTAAAAATACACAAAAATAAAAAATGACAGAGTGAGCATCCTTTTCAAATAAAAAACAATCATCAAAATATAATATCATGTATGACGCGAATAAGATATGATTATTTTTTTACTAAAAATAAAAATAAATATATAAAATGCTTCATAAATTCACTCCAGTTAAAAATTGTCAATCATCATACATGTCTTCGTATTGACTTAAAATGTGTATCATTTTATTAAATTTAGGGGGAATATTTTTTGCGGAAAAGTTCGGCTATCCTGAAAATTATTTGATTATGAAAGTATGACCAAATTTTCAGAAGATAAATAAGTTGATAATAAGCAGATGTGGTAATTTTTTTTTCACTTTCATTTCTCTTGAGAAAATGTGCGACAACAACCGCTCATTTCATTTACTGACTTCATCAATTAGTCACGATTAAGAAATTATATTCATACCATTCATATTGAGAGATGTGTCTTAAATACGTCATTTAAACTTAATATTTGTTAAAATTGCTATTGCTGAATTAATATGAAACGTTCATATCTTCACATTGTGTATCAATATGCTCCGTTTTTTTAGCAGACTTGATAAAACAAATGATTATCTATTTTTTTTAAATAAACTCAGTAATTTCTGAATTAAAATTCCGTTCCATCGTTCATTCATGTAAAATCACTCTTAAAAAATCTCGCAGAGGCTATTTTAACATGAATGTCAAATGAAAAATTGTTGAAATTCTTTTATGTAATCAAAGAATTATTCGACCCTCTCTTTCGAAGCATCTTTAGATAAAGCAAATAAATTTCGCCTGCACGTTGAAGATTTCGCCGCTGGATCGTTTTCGATTCGTTTATTCTAAACATTGATGCTCTTAAATAACTAGTTAGTTATCAGTTTCATACAGAAACTGATATGCTCGTCTGAAAAAAAGAAGAACCTGTAATATTAATAGAAATACCCAAAATAACATTGCTGACTAATAAGCGAACAATTATTATAATAATACATAATGAATATCCGATAATCTAAGAAACTAGGTAGTCGCCCACATGTTAAATTCTCTATTAGTGTACGGAAGCCAGTATTCGTTAAAATTATGCGATGAATTTATCGAAATAAAAATTCAATGAATCACTCGCCGTTTTACGTAAATTATATTTCCTAAATTCTTGCATATTTATCCTCAAAGTAAAATGAAAGGAAAGCAAAAGGAAGAATCTGGGGACTGGAAACGATGAAATAAAAAAAGAAATCCGAGCGAATGAATAAAAGTTCGCGTACTGTAATCTCGCTTTATTTACTTAGCTATTCCGGCATCAGATGAAAGTCTTTGTAATCATATTACACAATTGGAATCGTAAAAAAATATTAGACTGGAAAGATGAGAAAATTGAATGATTCTATGTTTGCACTTATTATACGCCGAGCGGAGCCAACTTGCGCCACGACACTCGTCATTTTTTTCTTTCTGTTCATTCATAATAATGTTACAATCGTAACTAAATGTCTCCGCCAGTAACAAGAATATGAATACGTTCACAGAATTTGGGACGGAAAGAAAAATGAATAGCAATAAGTGACTGCTAAATTTAATGGTTTCGAATAAATTTTATAACTCGATGTTTACAGGTGACCGGATCCAGCTTTATGCTATTTTAAAAATAATAAAAAAATACTCGTATTTCTGTAATTTTTTATAATGTTTTTTAAGAACGATATTTCAGAATACGTTGTAACGGCAATGCATGCACACTCATCCCTCGATTTACGCGGTAGATACGTTCCAAGTGAAACTGCGTAAAATGGTTACCGCGTAAATCGAGACTTTGATCTCATACAAAAACCGAAGATAGGTTCCAGAAAATAAAAATCCGCGTAAATCGAGATTTCGAGTTCATATAAAGTAGGGGGATAGGTTCCAGAAAACCGCGTAAAACTAGTACATTGTATATACACATTTATCTGCATAAGAAAAGAGAATTTTACTAAAAAAATAGATTCAATAGCTCAACATAAATTTAAACATGTTCATAGTTAAAAGCACAATTATATAATTGTAATTTTATTATTCCGCCTCCTCACTGC
>JAGVSQ010004081.1:6643-20123 GCA_022683975.1 Rhyacophila evoluta
AAAAAGATAATACATTTATATTTAAGTAATAAATTGGTTATACAAGTGATAAACAAAGTCATTGTCCACAACATATACTGATCAAAACATTCAGGAAGAAATGGTTGTGAAAAATATTAATTTATCACTTTGACTGGGTAATATGTACAATGCTAGTTACTCTCTGGGAAATGTGAAATCATATTGTGTCGATAAGAGTTGGAAATGGATTTGCAAATGTGCATATATACATCCAATGTGTAAATTGATTAGACATATTAAAGTTAGGTTAGAATGGGCACTGAAAGTATGATTCGCATAATCTATGCAACAAAATGTTAGTCAGAGAGTAATGAGCAATATCCATACTACCAGATCAAAAAATCTGTTTTATCAGTATACATAATATAAAATGATACATTAAATACTTATAAGAACATTGAACATTACTTTTCTACCTATAAAAAAGAAATAAAATATTTTTATTGATTTGCCAACATTTTGAGGTTATGAAACCTGCTACTTCTATTTCCAGATCCCTCAGTTCTATGATAAACTGATTTATAGTGTTCATGGACAGAATGTTTTAATGGACAAATTAATATGCTAAGATAAAATTTGAATATATGGTATATAAAAGTAGTGCACTCATTATCGATTTGGTATGTAAATATTTAAAAAAAGTAACCAGACCACTTATAAACGAGAAAAATTAAATCTACTAGTGCGGCGTTGAGTCAGTATTAACTCTAAATCAAAGCTCGGTACACACTAATTATACTTATAACTAATGCAACAATAACACTTTTTAAGTGTTTTATTTTTAATTTACAATGTATACAAATTGTATACAGACAACCATATTATTGACGACTCCATTTTACATTGATATTAGCAGAGAACTAGAAGAATTGAGAGAACCCATAATCAATTTTTTATTTCAATGCATACAACTTCGCAATAGAATTTTTATAATGCAACAATTCCTCCATAAAATAATATGAAATGATTGATACAAAGATATTAATCGTTATCATTAGCCATATGTGGCGCAGGATAAATATGTGTAGTTAATTTGATTTAAGGATGTTGCGCACCGAAACCTAGATAGAAACGGATTAGATGTTTTAATATGTGAATGATAAGACTCGCTTAGTTCTCATTCTTCATAGACCGCCTACGTTTGATACAGGTGATACCAAAGGATCTCTAACTAATGATCAATGTACACTGCTTATCTATTAGTTGTGTTACAGAGCCATCAATACTCTTAACCTAAAAACATCACGAACGACTAATGTCCAAATTAATTATCAATCGAAAAAATACATTATAAAGGCAAGGCACTATTTTTACTTCATCTAGTCATTAGATTGATATTCAAAAATATATTCAGCAAAAATAAATCGTAAAAATCTCGCTGTTGAATTTTAGGTGTTAATGACCGAGCAAATGGTTAGAGAGGAATCCAATGTTACTGATCCACAACAGCGTGCTTCAACTCCATGGCAAGTTTGTATCCGAGTTCTGGTCTTCGGTCTCGCCCTTCCACCATGCCCAAAACCTTAAAACAGATTAAAATCAATCAACAATTTCCACTTTGCTAGCATTGTGCTATTAAAGCCATGATTTATGGATGTGAGAAATGGAAAAATGGGTCAATACATCGATAACTTTTAGTCTTTTGTTTTTTATTAAACCAAATTATCATGACAACATCATAATCACTGACAATCAGCTAAACTTCTTTTCAATTTAGATTAAGTTTAATACTTACATTCTCCGCATTGACGATAACTCCATTATTTGTAATGACGGTGTTTTTAGTTTTCTCGATGTCTGTTAAGTCAACACCTCTGCTACAGTCATCGATGAGAATCGTGCGGTAGCCTATCGCCAAAGCATCTACAGCTGTCGCACCTGAAGCATAATATCTCTAAATTAAATACTCCACAATCTCAATTTATGTATTTAAAGAAAATGGATTTCAGATATTTGCATTTTTGTCGCAAGATAGTATTGACCGTCCACTTTACCGTTTTAATAATGTTAATATCTTGTGTTTTAGGATGCATGTAAGTGTAAACATTTTAAAGAACAGTCATATTTTAGCTTACCCCCATAACGAATATACGCCTAAATTACACAACATACTACTTAAAAAACACTCACCGACACAAATATCATAGGCCAGTCCACAAATGTAAATGTCAGTGGCATTTTTGAGCCTCAGTTGTGACGATAGTGTAGTCTCTGTGAGCTTCTTGTTGTCCCAGAAGACGGAATATGAATCTACTTCGGGATTTGTCCCTTTGTACACCTTGATCCCACTTTCAATTACCTAAAATAATACACAAAAGGGAAATTTAATAACCGCTGCATCACACAGAAAAGTGGATAACACTCCCTTGTAAATTATTCAGAATCAGAAGTTGCTGTATAAGTTCAAATCTAGATATAGCATGTGGGTGTTCATTGGGCTAAACGGAAGACTGATAACCGTCCTCATAAAAATAATCTCTTAGAATAAATATTTACATTTTATAAATATCAATATTATTTTTTACTGTTTAAATGAGAACCAGTTTGGTTAAGTATATTTTTAATAAATCTTCAGCAAGAGCAGTTCTAATAAATTTAAAAAAAAATTAACTGTAAAAACAGTACCTTTAGGTCTTTGTGAAGTTCTGATCCCCAAGAATCCTGCACGCAGTGCCGCGGCCACAGGCGTTGCTTCATCAGTGGGGGTCCAGCAAATATAACTGTGTCATAAGTCTGTGCGTTGTCAGCTGAAACCTAAAATCATCGATATAATCTGTCAAAAAGATAAAGCCCAAAAAATCACACAATTTCTAATTTGGATTGGCAACTTCATAAACTACCTTCATAGACTACATATCATATCTACATATCATCGACAATTATTATAAAAAATATATAAGTCTTATCTGTTTTTATTCAACACTTACATGTGATAATGGAATATGATTGATTACTGTCATCAGCATGAACAGATGTTCGAAGTAATTCAAAATAATGGTAAAGAACAGTGTGAGCAACAAAATCCGAAATAAACATCAAGTGGCTTTATTTATAAAACTTCAAACTTCTTTCTTCTTTACTCTCCCATCTGTCTAAGCAGTTAAGATTGAAATAAGAAAATGTAGCCTTGCGTCATTTGGAAAATTTTAAATTAAAATATTAATTACACATATAATGTCTAATATAATAATAACCCAAACAATAACAATGCTACAGTATATTAATAATCAAATGTACACACTAACATCAAATGCAGATAGTCGTCGACTTACGACCGTAATTGGTTCCGATAAACAGGTCGTAAGGCAAAATAAAATCAGTACATATATAAATTATAGTGTTTTTTCTCACAGGACTGGTGTGATGGAGCTCTCTCTGTGGAAGATTATCAATGAAGGAAACATGGTCGCTAGGGTGCCAGTCGAGGGAGTACACCACAGCATCAAAAGGAATCGTATCCAGCAGTCGGTTGATCGGCTGTAAAACCTAATAATCAAAAAACACAGCATGTTAAAATCAACAAACTGAAATCACCAATCATCAGTCATTCATTTTTACGATCATATTTCGAATTCACTATATTTAATTGATGTTATTCAAAATATATGTTAAAATATTGAAAAATTAGCAAGATATTAAGTCTTATGAACATTGATAAATATTTTAATGAAAACTGATCCATTAATGACACCATATACTATTTCATTATAAATTTGTAATTTAAATTTAATTTATCTAGCATTTGTGCACAGGGCACTGGACAAACTTATACTGAGTTACATCAGCTCCAAAATGTTAAAAGAAATATTTGAATCTAAATCTGATGAAACTCATAAATTACTATAAACAGATGTGACAAAATACAACTGTTTATTTTTCAATGACATCCATATTCTTTTAATTAGTTCGCCACAACCATAAACTGTGACGCTAAAATGCACTATGCTAGACAAGTAAAACAAAATTTAAATAACTTGCCAATTCATTTTTAATTTACTTTAATTCAAATAATTTACCCAAAAAGATTGCCTCGGATATTGATATCTTCCACCTATGTGAGGTGAGTTTAGATGGATGCTATTATATACATTATTAGAATGGGGTCTGTCTAACTTACTTGGTAGACACTCTTTTCGTCCTTCTGTATATATATTTTTTTTTACTTCATTCTTTATTATGTTGTTAATATTTTTGTTATAATAATATTTATATAACGTTGTAAATGTATTTGACTTATAATTTGTGATCTCACAACATGTGTAAAATAAATAAATAAAATTAAATTATGTTCAGCTTTTAAGATTTTAAACGAGCCAAAAGTCCAGATAATAAAATTCCAAAATGATAAATTACCAAATAATGAAGTTATAATTTTGTTTAATAACCGTAAAAACTATTTTAAAAGAAATTAAGTAATGTTTTACTTATATGTATTATGGTTGGGAGAATCATTTTAATTATTAAAGACACCCTGTGTTTAAAACAAAACCTCACCACAATGGGGATTGCATGTCTGCTTCAAAGTTAATATCCCGTTCCAAGCACATTTTCACATCCAACTTAATTAGAATCTAAGAAATGTAATTAAGCCGATATGGATTCAACATAAACACCGCTGTTTGCGCTTAATGAATTGTGCATTGCAACATTTTCATCAAACTATGCAGTCAAGATAATATTAACGATGCACCAAATTATACAATAACGATAATGTTCCACAATTTATTTTCATTTGGCATGCAAAATCATATAACTATAAGTTATAACGACATTTTTGTTCAGCTGAGTTCATTCTCTTTTAATGTCAAATCAATTTATTTTGTCTGTATTTATTTGCAAATTTTTATAAGATGTCAAAAAGAAATAATATAACAGTCTACAAATTAAAAAGTAAACTTGAAATTGAGTAAATAGAAATCAATGTTCTATTTGCGTATGTTCTAGAATTGAATGGAGTAAAATCCATTAAAAAGATTGTAATCTTTTTGACCTATTAGGAAACCGTAAAGCTTGAGTAATATTTTCACAATCAAGGTGATCCACGAGTTGAAATGTAGCTCACCAACAAAGTTGGAAAATATTGTGGAGGCATCGGTGAAAAGTTTTAATAGGCCAGATTGCATGTGCGCTCCGCAATAGATAAAATTTGAAGTTGAATTTTTGACATTTAAGGTGGTACAATGCAATTACCTTTTGTGAAATTTACGATTGCAAGTCATGTATACAAAAAATAACTCAATTTTAACAGAGATTTTACACTGAAATATTTGATGTGTGACAGTTCATAAATGGCATGTTTATAAAGAGTACAAAATTTGAGGAGTTAGTAAGCAAATTGAAGGTTGCTAGTTCAAAGCCCATCAAAACCCATAATATAACATGCATGTCATTTTTCAATTGAAATTACTGAAGTAACAAGCAAAAAATGAGAGAATCGACATCCTTTTCTTAATAAAACTGGGACAAAAACAAACAGTGAACTTCAAACATTAGTGACGCTGAATGTATTTATGATAAAGATAGAATAAATAAATCTTTCACGGAAATACTGCCGACACGTAAGACAGTATGTCTTTAACGTTTTACGAAATCTTTAACACCATTTATTAGCAAATACTTATTAAACATACCATGAGGCAATTGCCTGTAACTCAAATATTTATCACAATAAAGTTACGAGCAACTCAATAGTTTTTGTAATATTCAGTGTTAGGTCTTGGCAGTAAACTAACGATAAATCATTTAAAATTGGTTGTTATTTTCAGCTAGAATTAGTGAAAACTACAAGATATGGAAAAAACAGTTTTTCCCGGATCAGATATGCATACTTTGTACATAGTAATTTTCTTATAATATATTAGTATTATTATAAACAATATTCGTTGGTCATAGTATTATCATTAGAATAAGTGTTTTAATATTGCAATACATAAAGTGCAATGATAGAATTTTCTCACATGTGGGATGCTCTAGTAAAAAAATACAATGGAAATCAAGGTACATAATATGTTAATAATATGGTGTGGTATTGTGTACGGAACTCTGTTTTGAAATTTACCATTCTTTAGAAAACTATGATATATAAAAATTCCTTCGGTAAAATGACTTAAATACTGCAGTTGTGACAACCCTATTCATGTGATTTTTCAAAACAATATATATCAGTTTAGTGTGGAAGTCTCCACGAGAAACTCGAAAAATTTATTGATTTGGTTATTTTTCACAAATTCTCAAGATTCTGTGCATATTTTAATTTTTTCAGAAACTTTTTTTGATTCAAAAATAGGTGGCCTACAGATGTCTACCTAGTAAAATTTGGCTGGCATAGAACAGGTTAAATAATACAATGAAGGAATTAAATAGTTTTTGGTAAGGATGAATGTTTTACCTCAAGTCCATTCTGCTGAGCAGCGCAATTACTTATGTTCAATGTTCCAGTTAAAAAATCATTCTGGACATCCACGATAAGAAAGACACTTACAGGTCGGACAATCTACAACAAAGGGAACAGAATCCTGTTAATAGGCTGATAATTAATCATCTAATGAATATCGAAACTGAAAAGGTGTAATTTATATTTTACCCATTGGCTTAACGTTAACCACTAATGTTTCAAACAAAATATTGCAATTACATTACAAATCAAAATATATTCCAACAATCATTCATTGATTTGATCACAAATAAGAGTTTTTGTTAGACATTAATTATTGATACACAACTTATAATATTTCATCATCTTGATGAGACTAGTAAATGTGTACAATTCAGTGGCGGAGATCGTGGGTTTGAATTCTGCAGCTACACAAGGATTTTTTATAAATTCAAAGATACGTGACTGTGTACCCACTGAGTTGCATGATTGATTGATAACCAATCCTCGAGATAACCATTCACGTTGTGAAAATTTATATGCTCCATATTCAGAGCAGGCATGATTTAAAAAATAAACATCAAACATTGCAGTTGCGAAATGACACTAGATTCTCAATAACAGGATTGAAACATTTTTTTGAATTAAACAATAAGCAAGAAATAATCATAGTTAGTATTGATAAATGAAATATATTTTTACTGGACATGCATAGAGTTTACAATACATTTATTAGTTTGCTTTAACAATTTTCAATGAAATAATAAATCTTATAACGTAAATGTAATATACGCAACCACAACCAACAAATCAGTCAATATGAAAAGTCAACAAACATAATAACATGATTAAACATGAAACGATCCATTGAAATTCATTGTAATTCAACACGAATAATATGAAACTCCAAATACGATGATATATAAATTATTTTTTAACAATGGTTACCAATTGTCATTTGATCAATTTATTGAGACATTATCTAACCCTATATCACGACCGATATTGAAAAATTGGTGTAGATGAAAATAGACAAAATAAATGATGACATTATATCACTTACAACTTTGATCCAATGATTCCAACAAAAAATAAATTCATCTCTGTCAATATAGCCATCGTTATTTTTATCAAAAACAGCAAAGATGTGTCGGGCTTTCTCGTCATCCAGAGGATAAATGTGTCCTTTATCGTTTCTAAACAATGCTCGGCAAATTAATCGGAATTCATCGGGACTCAGTCGACCATCACTGTAATAAAAAGAATCTGTTAAACCCCATATATTATACTTTTTCTATAAGGTAAGACATAGATGGTATCATGTTTTCACCAATTATTGATTTGATATCAATATGATGGAAAAAATCTGTGTGTAAAAAAATTGCAATAAAATTCTTATCTTGCGTACACAATGCTGCACAATGTATTAAAAATTAAATAATATAAAATTAGTGCAGAAAATGCAAAAATAAAAGAGAAACAAAAGAAACGACATGTCCAGGCGGATATCTTTTACTGACTGATCTACCCGATCTATTTGAATACTTCCTCTCTTCTACTCTGACACATATGTCATTATTCATTTGAGTGACGGACGCTACCATTACACACATGTCAACGTAATGTGATACAGATGTACATGCCAGTACTAGATTTAATATGAAATAACTATTTCTGGTAATATCAGTTTATATTTTTATTTCGTAATGACATCATTGAAATTATAGGGTTTTTTTATAAGGGGTGAATAAAATATGAAGACCTTGCAACTGGTATATTTGGAGATAATATAGAATATAAGTGCTAGTCACTCACTGTCCACCACCGGGCAGTATGATTTAATCATGACTAAATATGATTTGTAGAAGTTTTAAATTAGAAAGTCAAAAATTTTGTTAAGTGAAGGATTTTATATTTATGCACATAAAAATCACTAAAAATACATATTTATTTTTAATAACCTCGATTATATAATACTTTTGTAAGCCACTATTTATATAAAAATGACATCATGAAAGTTAATTATAAAATATAAGATACCCATACATTAATGCAGTCAAAATACTACAAACAATTAATAGAATATCAATACCATTAATTTATTGATGAGACTCATAGTAATAATTGACTTTAAACTCAAAAGTATTTCACATACATACACAGTGTATTATACCTTGAGGATGCTAATCCATATAAAAATTCCAATTTAATTAAGAAATGAATCTTAAATAAGTTTCTTTTCAAGTTCACATTATGATAGTTTAATTTGCAAACTCCACCCATGGTCAAAAAACTTTTATGCTATTTTTACGCCATACAACTACATGCAGCAACGTACACGATCACAAAAGTTTTTTATCGCTCCTGAACATTTGACACAAGTGGAGTTGGCTGGTTTTTAGATAAAGCCATCAATTTGGATTGCATTCACCTACACAAAACTCACATCGATTTATCTCCACACATTCAGTATGTGGTATGTAATCGCCATAAATTTATTTATAAATGGATAAAATTGTATTCATAAAAAAAACACCAACACATGAATAAAAAACACTAATACAAATAAAAAAAATACACCAACACAAATACACCATTTAATAATAGTACAAAAATATGTATACAAATATTAAATTAATATCAAATAAAATAGTAAAAATAAATATTTTTAATTTGAGGAAAATTTTTGCCGTCGCCAAAATATTTTAGTTTTAGAAAATAAAAAATATCCATATTAATATTATATATTTTAGATAGTGTATTTTATTGTGTCGACTAAAAATAAGTTGTATTTAATTACACAATATTATGTTTCAAACATTAAAATAATAACACTTCAAACTTTGTAACACTCACGGAATTATTTGTTAATTATATTTTTCACACTGGCAAAATAGCTTAATCAAACTCAATAATGATCCCCGCCAATTGAAAAATATAATCAATATGTAAGAAAACACTTCGAATGGAAAATATCTAATAAAAAAAATGTGTTTTTCGGTGACGTTTCCTGCAAAAATCGCTATATTTTTCCTAATCTATGGTAAAACGTCAAAATATATAATTTACAAGAGTAAATGCAAAACAAATTTGAATACATCAATAATCTACGTTTAATATATGTTAATAGTTTTCCAGCCGTATTGAATTACATTTTTATGTAATACTGCGTAAAACGCAGTGTTGATTTAATAAAAAAAAACATGAATATAACATTCTGAATTTTGACATCTAACCTTAAAGCGTAACCATTTCCTGCGTTTGTATAGAATATTGAAACGTAATGATGAGATAAGATAACGAAATTACGCACCCGTCTTTATCGAATGTTGAAAAGCATGCATCCATGTCACTCCACGAAGTAATGTTTTCCACTTTATCACTATATTCCATCACTTTAGATGCTTGGAACCAAATGGCACCGGTTACTTCGAAAACGCTCTTATAATACTTCTATACTCTTTATTTTCCTCTCTTTTCCCCGCGGTGCACAGCAACGAAGTTTGTTTATTGGATACGCCAGTAACTAAAGAACAGTGTACACTTATTTTGTTTTTCCAAAAATAATTTCACATCTATTTTCACTTTATTCAACGTTCTCCTGTGTAACTCAAATTTTGGGCTGACTAGCCGGCGGAGGCGAGTTTGACAGTTGACTTTGTAGAAATAACGGCGGGGGTTATTCGTAAGCGTTTTCGTTTTCAGAAAGTTGCCATTTTCTTAAACCTATTTTATTCTTTATTTAATTTGTTATTTTTTATGCTAATTCTAAACATTCTCATAAATTTTCTATTACAAATCATTTCTAATAAATCGCGAAATTTCAAATTTTTTTATTGTAATACTCGCAATTTTACTGAAATTCAGTGAACGATAAAAACAAGTGCTCCTTACAGCCAAATGCACAATTTATTATATTTGTTGTTTTTTAAAAACGCTGTTATTTTAATTTAATAATTTTTATATCGAAAATATGTAATATTATATTGTATTAAAAATATCCACAATATTTTAATATAATTTTAACAACATTAGACAAGTATAGCAACAAATATTTTTTAAAACAATACTTTCTACTCATAGGCCAGTTGCTAGGGATTGAAACAAATATTAATTCAGGGTAAAGGTTTTATGTTTTTAATCGGCTCAGGTATGGCCTAGTATGATTACCCTAAGTTTTCCCCTTTCGCCGAGGTGAGCTTAATTAGCTAGGTAGCCTAAAATAGGGCGAATATTACAAAAAATTAAAATTAAAAGTTCCGTAGTATTTTTATAAAGTCTAGTAAATTGTATATAATAAATAAACCAGCCGGCTTTTAAAAAAATCTTCAAAATAATTAATTTCATCACTTAGCACTGATTTCATATAACTATATTTTTTTGAATGGACTAAATTATTGTTTTGTTTGTTATTATTGTTATCAAAGTTTTAAATATTACGCAGTTGGTATTTTGTATAATAGATTGTAAATGTGGAATCCCCTCACAATTTTTTAACGAATTAGCACATTACTTGGAACACGCATCATAGATGACGCTAAGTGTTGAATCGACAAACTTATTTTATATAACTGCCGTAATATAATACAAGTACATTGTATATTGTAGTATTGTAGATAAAATATAGTTTTCGAACGACAATACGCAAGACTTCTGATAACATCTTTCGTCAAATATTTGTAATTTTATAAAATTGCCTTTTTCAACGATTTGTGTGAACGGTTCTCAACAGCCTACCGTAATTTCCCATGGTATTGGGATAAAGCACTTATGACAGTTTGTATTTTGTGATGGTACATACACACAAAAGTATATTAATTATAATGAAGTCAAGCAAAATGTTACGGGCCACACGTTTACCGGTGACTATTGATAAAATTTTATAAAAATGTTAAGGTATGTTTAGGTGGATATACGTTTATTTGATTTGAAAATCAACAATATAAACAGCTATTATCATTTAGCTATTAGCTACCAATAACAGTGGCGTAACTAACGCCCGCTCACACCCGCAATGCGGGGATCAAAGAACCGGGGGCATTCAGAAGGGGGTAACAATTTAATGGACGTGTCATTAATGTAACTACAGTCAAGTAGTCACCCTAAGTAGTTTTTAATCGAGCTGTATATTGCTTTAAGAGTTTTTGTTTAATTGTGCAGTTGAAAATACATATCGACGCAAGAAAGAAAAATGGATGTAACCTACACAGACCAAATTTTACAAGAGGCACAAAAATATTTATTTAATGATTTTGAGCCAAAGTCGAAATGTTAAATAAACACTATCTTGGAGTAGTGTTTTATCTTTTCCCAATTCGATATTATTTTAAGAAAAGCCAATTAAATTGATGTGGCAAAACTTTTTTCCGGTCACAAATTATACTAATTTTAACTTGTTCAAGCTTAAAAGCTAAATTTAGAGACTAATTCGGAATTCGCCACTCATATCCGTGTATAAAAACAGTAGTGTAGAAGTTAGCGCGCGCGCCTCACAATCTGGGGAATGCGAGGGGAGAATCTGTCAGATTTAAAAAAATCCGAAAATTTAAGACTGGATGCCCATTGAGCACTTGTCTGTCAACTAATTCTCGTGAAAAAATAATTTGCCAAGACATATCTTCACATTCTGGAGATATCCAAATACTCAACTTTCGGAGCTGACATGGTGATATATATTATAACATGTATTAGTTGTATACGTTGTGATAATTGAAAAAAGCTGTTTTTAAAAAACTGAGGGTTACGTTCTTTTTCCTTTCAATAGTCGATATTTATGAACATAAGCGTGTAGTTATCTAAATAGGCTCTACAAATCAATGTGCTTTGAAAATCTCTTGAAATTTTTCCGTTCTCTTATATCTTCTACGAACTCCATTCATTGTCTTCTTTAACCATTGTCTAATTATCAGCAAAATTCAGCGGTGATGGCTCCCGAGTGTCCAATAAAAAATATGTTTGAAATTCAAATTATGCGAAATCTGCTGGATCAATTATTTTAAATCAAATATTAAATAAAAATACGTTCATAGATTATTATGAAGTATGAACACGTATAAATTTCGCTAGCTTGAGATTTCTCTATGGTAACGATGCAATAATATTTCGTGTTTTATTTTTAAGCAGAGCTATTTTAATTTTTTTTCTTTGAAGGTCAATGTCGATACGCTTTGTTACAAATTATATTCGATTGCGGCATTATTAAAATACTTTTTTTGTAGTAGTTCAGTTGAAACGTAAAGAGAACACACTCCGTCTGCCTGGCACAGCAGAACTGGCACGTGCTGATCTATCACAATGGAATATATCACTAGTAGATTCAAAACCACGTAACAACTAAATCACATAACTGCGTAAAAGCGTGGATACCTTTACAGTATCTTTGGCAAGACTATCAAAAAAATAATAGTAACCATAACTTGATAAATAACGGCAGAAAAGTGTATAATGTTCGTGTATCATTACGAGAATTCACAAGCTTCAAGAAGTTAATGCAAGATGTAGAAGAGACAGTTATGCGGAGGTCCAACGACAGAGCCGTTCGTATCTTGTTCGTTGCTTGGATCAACGAAGTTTTCGGTTACACAGTAAAAAAAAATAGCAGCCATTTTGTTAGAGAAAATGAAAGTCGTCCTGCAAAATAACCTTCCTCGTCCTCTACTCTGTCCTTTACATCAGCTTTAATTAAATTTAATTATGTACTTGAAATAATAAAAATATTAACAGGTATTTACAGTGTTGTAGTTATAAATTCAGCACCCTGGAGCAAGTAAAATGGTTGCGCCCCCTATAGTTCCACGTTTTTCTTGGGTCTTGCACTTCCTTAAAATTTTTACTTCGTTCAGAGTTTGTGGCTTTTCGTTTATTAGGTCTCGCACTAGCATTCATTAATTTGAGTCCCTCTTGATTCGTGCGCCCGGAGCAACTGATCCTTGATAAATACGCCACTGGATATATGAATCGCCAAGTTGCTAAACCTGCTCTGGAGGATTTTTTGAGTTTTGAGTAAATCACGAAAAACTGTTTTGGGTATTTATGGTGATTTTAAGTGTTATTAAAGTTGTTTAATATCTTCCGGGATATAAGTAA
>JAGVSQ010004082.1:0-20123 GCA_022683975.1 Rhyacophila evoluta
GCCAAGGAAGACGATTTCCGTCCAAAATGATAGGCTAGGATAGAATAAGCTTAACTCACTTATAAATTGATATGAGGAGTGACGACATTTACCAAGTATAGAACGAGAAAGTTTTCTAGGTTTCTAATGAAAATGTAGTAAGAGTATTTGACTATAATTGGCTGTCGAAATATTTAAAACATGAGGCATGGAACGTTCCGAGTCTGGCAGATAACCGCCGGAGTACACAATCACGTAGTATTAAGGCTCCCGCAGGCCAAATGTCAAGAAAATTGTATACTGTTGTTAGAAGTAAATCATGAATACCAAGTTATGACTAAAGGGAAAAAAGGATAAAATTGTTTTAGAAAAATTTATATTTCCTTATTGCAAATGTATATTTTTTTTAATTTACCGCCTTATTTCGCACAAGAAGCATACACTTGTTTTTATTTTCTGTCATTGGTTCATTATGGACTTTAAAAAAAAGTTGAAGAAAAAATTGCGGAAAATTTAATATATTAACTCTTTTTGAAACATCCGTTATGAAATATACTATGTTGTCATTATTCACGGTGCAATGAATGCAAACAACTCATTTATATTGTATTTTGTTAGATTTGAAAACAATTGTACTAAATAATTCAATTAGAAATCAATCAAATGCGCTGATACATAAAGTGGTAACGAAATAACATTATAATAGATTAATGTATAATACAATATTGCTAAATTTTCTTTTATATAGATTTGGATAAATTATACTCACATCCAATTATGGGCTTATAATAAATCTGATTTTATAATATAACGCACTACAAAGAATAATCATTCAATGCGCTTTTTATATGAAAAACTTATGTTTTCGAAATAGTGTCCAGAAAGCTTAACTCTATTATTTGGTAAATATGAATAATATATCAATGTGTGTTTATCTTTATTGTGCTAGATTTATTATCAGGCTTTACTTGGGATAAATGCAAACTCATTCTTTATTCAAATTAATTGTATTCATCTTATTGTTACAAACTTATTTCAATACTTCGCTGTGGGCAATATTTTTAGTCTCTTGTTGATCATCGATGACAATTTCAAAAGGTAAAATTAAAACGGTTGACTTTAAAATAGCAATTTATATGGCATGTCAAAATTTCACGTCGCTAATATTTACCGTTTGGGAGTAGTTCTTGTGACGGACAAACGTACACATGTATTTTTTGTTTTACTTGTGTTAACTTTTAATTTTGAACATCCTCACCAATTATCAACTAGATAATAACATTGTGTACAGCCAAGTATTAAAATTATTTTAATAAATAAATTTTGATAAATAATGAATTTTAATCTATCCTAGACAAAGTCGGATAATACTATAAATTTTGTTCGTATAAAAAGTATATTTTTGGGTATAAATCAATTCTTCTTCTTCTTATACCATTTTAGCTCCTAAAGTGGAGCATATGAATCTACACAGTGTGAAAATATCCATTCCGAAAATGGAGTGTAAAGACGTCTTCTCAGATTATTTTTCACGAGAATCATTTGTCAGACAATTGCTCAAACCGATAGGCACCCAATCTTGTATTTTTGGATATTTAAAAATCCGACAAATATGAAATCAAACCTGCATTCCCCGGATCGCTAGGCGCGCACGTTGCCAACCACGCTACTAGGTAGACAAACCATATAAATATATACCAGAGATAAACCAATATTGCTTTGAATATGGTATTTGGTTCAATTTTTCTTTTCTAAATGTAGTATTAAGGTATATGTAATAATGTTACCTTTAAAAATATTGATATTAAATTTATTTGATTTATTTTTTTTAAATCCGCGTGATTTATCATTTTATTCGATGAAATTTCTTTGTCGCCGAAAAATATTTGATTTATTAGTGTGACTGTTTTACTTTATATACGTCAGTTTTTATTACAGAAGACATTCTTTTATTGAAATATAAAGCGCTCATTTCATAGAAAGCTCTCCGTAATAGTTGGGGGTGTATAACGCCAGTGGGGGTTGCAAAGTTTGGGTAGGGTAGGGTGTTTGTTAACACGCCCTTTGAATTTTTCACCTCATGAATTTCAGAATGATTCCCTCACTCTGTGAGAAGAAGAATGGAAGGGAAAGGAGTGTAGGGATTTCGCGTGCATTGTTATCAATAAGAGAGAGCACGGTTGAATGAATGCGATCTATTATTTGGAATACTCCTTACGCATTGGAACAGTTTTTGGTCTTGGGATTGCCAGACGTTACGGTTTTTTAAAGTTTTAATTGGCATACTTGACAAGAGAGTATTTGAAAGATTTTCAACAACACAAAAGATATACATCAGCCAACATCAACCGACATTTTGAGTTAAATGTATTTGAATGGTATCGATGCGATTGATATTATAACTAGACAACAAGGAAATTTAACACAGAGAAATATGTTGCCATTTTGAATTTGATTGATTTAATATCAGTAATAGTTAGGGTTACATATTTTATTTGAATTAGTTATTTTTAAACTGTAATTCTCGTACAGAAACATAAATCTCGATACACTATAATCAGGCACATTCAGTTGAAAACGCCACAATATTTATATATAATTATTTGTCTTATGTTTAATAGTATACGTGTTCAGTTATCTTTGTGTTCAATTTTATGGATGTCCATTTCTTTGTGTGCAATTTTTTTATGTTGATAATTCGTGGAACTCTTTTATGTATTGACAAAAATTTTCAACAATACACTACTTTGGCAATGTAATATTTTCCGGCAGTGGCGTAGCTACATCTACAGTGCCCTGGAACAATTAAAATCGCCAAGCCCCTTTCCTAGTTGAATTTGCGTATTTGAGTTGGCAACTTAATTCACAATATTATAATTTATGGTTTTTTTCTTGTAGTTTTCTTCGTAAGTTTATATTTTCTTGTTTTTTTTTTAGTTCATGACAAGTTTTTATTTCATCGTTCTCAATTTTATGCTCCCATGATTCGTGCGCTTGGAGCCGTTGCTCCAACTGCTACACAGTAGCTACGCCAATTTTTGGCGGTTAGCGACCAAATTTTATAAAAGTTTAGAAGAAAGATGGCTCGTATTGAACTAGGCAGTCTTGGAAAGCGCTTGAAATTATGTGCACAATAGTGTATACATTCATAGCTTATGTGGGGATTTAGTGAAAGGAAAGCAAGATTAATAATTAATATCAATGAATAGATAAATAGTTTAGTTAAAATATTTTATTCAGACTTTGTTCAGATCGAATCTGCATATTATTATAATATATTTCATATTATATCAGGATACAGAAAGGCAAAACTTGTGCCGCAAATATTAATCTCACAAACTTTGTGAGATAACCAAATTAAAATCAATTTAAATCAAATATTAGATAGCGTCGTATAATCCAACTAAATGTGCATTTATTTCACATGGCAACCCTCACTCGCACACATTTTAATAAAATATCACTTCGTCGATTAGCGCACAACAAAATATATTTTCTCACTAGTCGGCGCAATCTCACCCCGCGCCGTACAGCACCCTACTACAGTCGTTATATAAACTAATTAATGAATTTCGAAATTTGCAGATTACATCTACGAATTTATTTTAGCCACGTTAACTTTGTTGAAAGTTCGCGGTGCCACTTTAAAACTCAGCGTAATTAAATCCTAGCCAAGTAAATTTCTACAGGAAGTGTAAAAGCTCATAAGATTAAACTTTCCCCCCTTCCCTTGTGAGCTTTATCCCAGTATCCCTGTTTTTCGATCTTCCCCAGCAACAATTGCATCGCGAGAAATTGGAAAGACATTCGTGATATTATAATAATCTATTAGGATGTTACTGCTCTCACTTTCTCGCGAGTTTTAGAACAGAACCTATTTATAACTCAGCTCTGAAATTATAAAACATTATCGACACATAGTCTCCCCAGCAGTGTAGACGATAACGTGCGTGCTTCCTAATTTTGAAAATGCGGATTCAACACCTAAATATGTCGGATTTTAAACAATTCGAAAACGCAGAACTAGATAGATGACCATCGGGTTGAGCAATAATTGTGTGACAAGCAATGTTCGTGAAAAATAATCTGTCAAAACATATTACTCCACTTTCAGAGTGCGTTAATATATCTTTTAAATAACAGAATAAATACGATAAATAAAGAATGAGTTTCAATATTTATCACGAGTGAAGCTGGGTGATAATTTTAGTTATAATATAACGCTCATGGCATAGCAATACTTTATACATCACATAGTAAATAAATATGATAGCGTAGTAGTAATAATCCAGGGAATACGGGCTCGATTCCTTATCTGCCGGATTTAAAAATTAAACAAATGCAGGACTGGATTCCTAATGGGTTGATCAATTGTCTGACAAACGATTCTCGTGAAAAATAATCTGTCAAGACGTCCTCACATAACTGAGATCGATATACTCCACTTTTGGAGTAGATAAATTCACTATGTGTATATCTATATGTTCCACTCTGCGAGCAAACATGGTAGAAAAAATACTAGATAAGAAAAGAGCTCTCTATAGTCGATATCATTTAATCAAATACCGAATTCAATATTTAATAAAAATATTAGTTGATTTTACAGTAAAATAAAAAATATTTTAAATTTGTCGTAGGAATGGTGATTAAAGAGAGTTTTTCCATCTTTTGTAAAATTAATGTCGTGTGGTATACAAGAATTGATTTATCATGAACGATATGTGTTTGACGTCGAATTTGTTTAAAAATCAATAGAGCTTTCAATTTATAAATTCTAAAGTTTAAAAGACTCTTGAAGAAATCGTATTGCAGTTTTATCGGGTATGAAATGGCGGCACAGCCTGTCCTGCTTGCATGAAGACGGTGAATATCCGTAACAGGCAGGTGCATCTGCCGCCACAAGTAAATGCCAAAGCGTGCCATTCGGCGATAAGTGTCTCTTTGCCAACTTTGTTTTCTATTTGTAACATTAGCAATGTCACCAACAATGTGCAATATTTTTTTACAAACTATCGATTTGTATTTCACTTCAACGCGCTTGCAATAACCGTACATATCATATTATTAATTTGTAAGTCTTGCAATTCTCTCTCTAACCGGTAACCGAAGGGTCATAGTAATAAGAAAAATATTGTATTCTTTTAAATTCGGCATACTACTATATTTATTTATTTTTTATACCATGCTCGCTCCCGAATTGGAGCATATGGACCTGCACAGTGTGAAGATATTTACTCCGAGAGTGGACCTCAGCAATGTGAAGACGTCTTGACAGATTATTTATTTCACAAAACTTCTATAATTTTTATTTCATTTCTCCTAATAAATCCGTGGTAACCTAAGTCTTCGGCTATTAATAATAACGCTGAATTTTTTTCGCGCATTCATGAAATTTACATACAATCAATATCTTTTACGTTAATTAAACCTCACCATATTCTTGAAATGTTATGTTGACAAGTCGTATAGTGTGTTTAGTAAAAATACTTTTGAGACCCTTTACAAAATAAATTTGTATACATACCTCATTCTTTTTCGTGAATTTTTTTCCACATTTGCTACATCTGATAATCGATTCCGATTTACTAATCTATACTAAGTATATCAGAAAGAGCTTTCCTAGTAACTGAGAGGGTAGCGTACGCGCTCCGTATTCAGGGAATGCGGGTTTGATTCCCATGTCTGCTGGATTTTAAAAAATCCGAAATTACGGAACTCGATGCCCATTAGGTTTAGTAAGTTGTCTTGAGTACAATTCTTTTAAAAAATAATCTGTCAAAATATGTTTTAACAACAGTATTAAATATATTCCACTTAACAAGTAAGGTATATACTGTTTACCAATCAGACGTACATATGCAGAAAAGATCCAAGTAACTATGTGCTAGTTTTGAGATGTTTGTTAAAATATAAAATCGGATACATTTAAGCTCTTCAATATGCGATTATTTTATGATTTTTTGCGAAGAAATACATGAGATGTTTTCAGGATTTTTTAAAATAAATCCAAATATACATATAGTGAGCTTGATATTGTCTGCATATGTACGTCCAGTGGTTGTCTGGAATCAATTTATCTACCTCGACTCACGCGTTTAGTTTCGATTGAATTTCATACTATATTTAAAAAGTCTTCAGCAAAATATTGGTTAATAGTATTAAATAACCATGTTTCAGTAGCAATCTCCTTTATATTATCTAAGTCCAGCGCGTGTTCATCGTATATTAAAGAACTGTAGTAAATATATATTTGTATTAATATTTTATTCAAGAAAACAGTTATTAATTCTTCTTCATATTGAGCGACGAGGGGAAACTGGGAAGCGAATGGCATTATGCTGACAGTCCCATTGTTAGACTTTCTTTAATACTTGTCTGGCATTTTGGACTCTTTCTTACAAATCCGAATATGAAGAAATTGAACTTCTTATTATAATGCAGCTGAGATTTAACTGATATATTTTCTTTATCAATCTTTAAATTTAGTATAATAAAGTTGATACTATCCATACCACCCCAGAAGTGGAGCATATGGATAGACGTCGTTTATAAATTTCCGAAATAGAGTATTTTTAACTCAATTTATAGGCTCACTGCATTTTCTATTCAGTTTTCAATTCTATGTATACATTTATAAATTGTTATTTTTAATTGCCTTAATTTATTTTATGGAATAATATTACACTTTTGCTTTTTTTTATTATTATTTAAGCCAGCCAAAACAGTTGATACATTTTGGCAAAAACCAAAGTACAAAATTAAGATATACATTTAAATCTTTAGTTCACATTTGCTTAAAAAATAAAAACCTCCACCAAGTAACATGTGGAGACTGTAACGAAGCTTTCATTAAAAGAGGCAGTTGAAACTTAAGTCTGAAGAAACTTTGTAATACGCCCAATCTTTGAGTGTCATAGAGATTACACTGCCAAGCAATGTGATTGATTTCTTATTTTCCTTATTTCTGTCATTAAATATTATGAATATCTTGAATTAATAATTTCAGATATTTTAATATTTAAAATTAAATTTAATTTAAAAAAAACAGCGTGAAGATAATCACTTCGTCAATAGAGTATATGAATCTCCGTATCGTCAAGATCTTTTTTATGAGAATTTATTATCAGCCAATTGCTCAACCCATTGGACATATGAACGTATAGTATAATATATTATCCTACTTTTAAAATGTTATCAACATTTTATCTCAATCTATTGTTCAAAGTCAATCCAGACGTATTTTTCATGACAGTTTTATCCCAATATACGTCAACAGAACAGGGTGATCAGGCTTTAAATATGAGACTCACATTGTAAATGGCGCATGGGTTTATGGGTCGATATTAAGTAAAGTAATTTTAAACTCTTGTAAGATATAGGTGATGCCCATATCACCGTCGCGCCATTCTCCTTTATTCGAATCAATCATCACAAATGACGTGTTGGCCCCCGCTATCAATCAAGGTACCGACTGTCTAGTATCAGGTCCCGGATAAGGGGGTGCCAAAATCTTTTCAAATATGATTAATTAATTTGCGAAGGGCGTGCGTTGGCACCCCGAACAACTTTCATTTTCATTGTAAATAAACGCCCCGAGGACAATTATTTAAATATTGAAAATACAATAGCGTTTGACTTTCAAAAAGAAAATTTGAATACAAAAAAAACATTGTTAAATTATTAGACGTTTTCAAATTATCACTTAATCTGTATTTATTGTTTAAATAAGTCGATCCAGTGGTGTGCTATCCTAATATAATAATCATGTTGTGCCAGTAATTAAACTTTCCAATAGCGTTGATACGGTATAAAGATTTGTAGTTTAAGGTTACCCTCACGCACCTTAATTTTAAATCGATTTTTCCACGTAAAAAAGTGCCACTTATGGTTAAAAAAATATGGTACACAAATGTTTAATACGTAGCACATGGATACTGCTTTTTAACTTAACTGCTGATATCTCCCCGGTAGCGTAGTTGGTAGCATGCACTCTAGCATCCCAGGAATGCGGGCTCGATTTCCCATCTGTCGGATTTTTTAAATGTCCAAAAATTCAAGACTGGATGCTTATTAGGTTGAGCAATTGTCTGTCAAACAATACTCGCGAAAGTATTCTTCCAATACTCCGCTTTCGAAATGGATATCTTTGCACTGTGTAGATCCATATGCTCCACTTTTGGAGCAAACATGGTGTATAAAAAAAATTAACTTAGCTAATAGCGTTGATACAGAATAGAGATTTGTAGTTTTCATGTTACCTTCACGCCATAAGACGCACCCTAGTTTTAAATCAATTTTCTGTGTAAAAAGTGTAACTTATGGTCCGAAAAATATCGTACATATATTTTTAATAATACTAAAAGCTTTCCGAGATGACGGAAGAAATTTCAAGCCTTCTTAGATACAAGAAAGATTGATATTCTTCTAACGTAATAAAGGCTAGACAATAATTTAGTCCCCTTGGTGGATAAAAGATTAGTATGTACGCTTTGTAGCCGAGTTCAAATCCTACAGTTGCAGGATTATTGAAAATCTAAATATGCAGTACTGAATACTATATAGGTTAAGCAATGCCTGATAATCAAATCTTGTAAAATTATCTGTTGAAGTGAGTTTTTATTATTTATAATTGGTTTGCTATTAGATAATCTAGATGTCTCGTATAAAATTAAATTTGCTTTAAACAATATTTCTCTCACACGTCAAAAAAAAAATGAAATCAGGGTGGAAATTTAATCTCAGTACAATAAGAAGAATGCATAGTCTCGAGAAATACTGACTGTAAATTAAATACATGCTGCATTTAAAAAAGTGTAAAATTACCCCTTTTAATTCACTTACAGCTGAACAACAAACAGTAGATGGTAAAAAAGCTTGAGAAAGGCAACTGAGAAAACTTAATTAAAAGTCGGAATGATTTAAAAACACCATTCGGCCGGGAAACATATTATTTTATGATATTTTCAGTTTAATAAACCTCTCTTGAGCACCTGGCACATGCCTGGGTGAAAGCAGCGGATTTTAGCAGCATCAGTTTCAGTCATAAGGATTTATATTGCTTATATATTGTGTACATACTTGGCTCTTAGCGTCAAACCCAGTGCCACTTGGATTTAAGCACGCGTTTCCGGCGTTAACGACTATATTTAAATATTTAAGAGACTTGCGAGTAATTAATTATAACGTACTTTATGTATCGACCATATAAAGGAAAAAGAATGTAACCCACAAAGAAAAAAAATTACAGAAAAACAAAAAACGTTTATTCAATGATTTTGGGCAAATTTAATGTATCAAATAACACAAACTTGAAGTACATGAATACCAAAACTGGTGTTCTATTTATCCAAACTAATAATTTATTTAAAAAAAAAACAATAAGCGAAAGTTTCCATAATTCCAATTAAATTCCATGGTCGCAAATTTTATAGCCCATCCTTTTTTTCGAAATTAAAAGCTAAATTCGGATAATAATTCGGCATTTAAAGCTTACATTTTTTTGATAGATAGTGTGTTAAATTGTATAAATTATGATTATCGATAAAAGCTATTTTTTAAAAACTGAGGGTTACGTCCTTTTTTCTTTCGACAGTCGATATGTAACCAGCTATATTCTGATTAATCATATACTTCAATGTATTGTTTATTATACGAAAGCTGATTATGTAACTAAAAATCAAATCTCGCGATGGATCATAAAATCATTAATTGAATCAGCTATAAATTTAATACTAGAAACTTCATTCACACATTATAATTGTTTTAATTTTATTTGTAATAATTGTATCATTTGTTATAATACCCGTTGCATTTAGCGTATAAATGGATCGCATAAAATAGATATGTACAATGCTAAGATGTCTACTAAAACAAGTACACCTTTACAATATTGAGATCCGTATACTACATTTCTGGAATGTTCGTCTTCACAATGTTAAAATTCATATGTTCTACCTTGCAACCGGATATGATAAAAAAAAAAAAAAATAATTCGTTTTTGATGAATGTGATACAAATTTATCATATCAATGATACAAAGTTGCTTACTTCACATCCCGTTGATTAATTTGACAATGCTAAGTCACATCAAATACGTCAAATTGAACAACTCCACTGGGCTCTGAAGCCTACACTGCAAAATATTATATATAACTCTACTATTTTGTATTCAAATCTGTCAAGTGTGTTGTTCGTAAGCAACGCTACAAATACAGTAAAATCTCGATATAACGGACCAATTCAGGCGAAGGAGCGTCCGATAAATTCGTTGTGTAAAAATCGGTTTTCTGAATACATTTTTAATAAGAAAATAAACGACACAATACAACAACAGTAAAATTTCAATAAAATACTCAAGTTTTGTTGACACTAAGTTTGATATTCTTTTAAAATTAACTCTACAAAATTACAAAAATTTTAGTTTTATAATATGTCAAAATATATTAAAAGTTGAAATTTTTATCTGACGAATGGTCAATAGATGTTATTAAATCGTCGAGATGCGGTCTTATCACTGATAAATTTGTTTGCAGGCTTGTTGTTTCTTTTTTCTATCTATCTTCACTTAAATCCTCATTATCCTATTTCACTTTCAGTTATAATGTGATACTCAGAGTAACTTTCATATACTTCCTACCATTGTAATACATATATTCTTTTCCAATATTATATTTCATCGTCCTACACAAATCAGGAACTTTCTACTCTTCTAAATCTACGTCTGTAGCTTGGGTTACCCAAAAATTCATCTCACCATTTTCCAATGTGTGCACGTATCTTGTCAGTTATATCCGAAGTTATATCAATATAATCAATTCTATACCCTCTTGCATAATTGCCAAAAACAGAGAACAAATTTGTACTTTAAACCATCGATATGTAATACAATGAATTTGATGCAAAAACTATTATAATATTATATCATTATGCTCTCTCTCTAAGAGGTTTCCTTAGTTTATGGTGCACACAATATTGTATTATACATGATATTAATGCCATCATTTTCACACGTGTAGTTGACATTTTGATAAGAAGCGTATTATAATAAAAGGCTGGCATTTAATATGCGATTTGCCCCGACGAGCAGGGCTAGTCAAACAGAACACCGTTGACGCGGCGATTGTTAATTAATATTGAGCGACACATTTTCATACGGAGGCGGTCGCTATCTCCGTCACCAGATTATTTATACTTCATTTATGCAAATATGCTTCGCACTCTGCCAAAGTGTTAGGCTGATATCAGTGTTGCCAGATACTCTATCACACACTCCCAATTCGAGCTTTTTAAAATTATTAATTATCAAGCTTTTTTCAGTGTCGTATTATAGTAGCATGATAATTGAATAACATACGAAAATATAAATAAAAAAAAACAAATTTGAATCAGTATTTAATTGGCGAGAATCTATTATATTAAACTACACCTCTGTAAGACAATACTATGTATTACCATCTAAATTAATAATATTAACCGTATTTTTTTTACCATGTAGATACAAATGTGGAAGATATGAATCTTGACATTGTGAAGATATAACCACTCTTACTCTTACTCAAAACACATTTACTATGACTTTTCTCATCAGAATTGGTTGTCGGCTAATTGCTCAACCTATTAGGTACCCAGTCCAGCATCTTCGATTTTTTTTAAATTCGGCAACTATAAGAATCGAGCGGTAATTTCTGGTTCCGAAGCGTGTATTCTAACCTCTCAGCTACTTTTTATAAAATGTATCATATGTATTTAATACGTACAGTGAACATTAAAGGTGATGTTTTTTTATACCATGTTCGTTCCCAAAGTGATATGGATATATTATACATAGTGTGAAGATATCCACTACGAAAGTGGAGTATATGTGTCTCCGCAATGTGAAGACGTCTTGACAGATTATTTTTCACGATGTTTGTTTGTCAGACAATTGCTTAACTCAATGGTGGATACCCATCCTACATTTTTAGATTTTAAGATCCTACCGATGGGGAATCTCGGTACCCTGTGAGAAATAATGAGTGAACAACACTTGATTTTTGTTTCACTCCTCCAAATACACTCATTTCAAATTCTTCATTCTTTATGTATTCCTCATAAAAACCTCTATAATTTCAACGATGTCATTTAAAATTGAAATGTTGATCAAAATCAACAGAAATAATTATTTCGTATTAAATCTAGGACCGGAATGTGCGTGTGTGTTTTAGATAAATATTTGATTTTTTAAACACAGTTGATATTTAATTTAAATGATACCATTACGTCTCAGAGCAATAAAAATGGAGCCCCTTAAGCGGCTAGACACTAAAGTTTAGTGTATAAAATATATTTGCTTTAGAATTTTGACTTTGTTTTTACCATAATGTTCTTATTTCTTGTAATATATTTGTAGATTATTTATACACTAATAAAATCCTTTTTATCGTTATTTACAGTAATTGATAAGGTAGATTTTGCATTGTTTGAATTATTTAAAACATACGTTTTATACTGGAAAATTAATAGTTTGTTATGGTAATTTTTTCGCTTGAATTCTAAGCTTTTCAAAAACATCGTAGCAGGCAAATAAATTTATTCAAGTTGTAAAAAAATAATGAATCTAATTTTCGAGGCGAAATGCGACATACTTTATTCTCGCATGTGGGGAGTTGTCGCATGTTGGCAACACTGCAAATGTGCTGCCGCCAGCGCTGTAGGCTGACCCGCTAGATTTATTATTACCATGCATGTACCCCGATAATAATGTGACGCTGCACACCTTCGTTATAATAAATTGAAGATGATCATCAAATCCTTTAGCCAAGTCGATAGCGTCATATCGATACAAAACACAATTTACATAACTGACAAATATGTCAAACAAACTCGATAATGAATTCGATGCACACATGGTTAATATAATATCACTTTCATTGTATTACGATATTAACGGTTCCATGACAACTGTACACATAGCAAGTGCTCACACCAACACAGAAATTAATATTAAGACATTTTATATTTAATTTACGTAATTATAGTATGGGTAGATTTTTATTTCAATGAAATCTACCTATGCTATAATAACGTAAATTTAGTATAAAATGTCTTAATATTTATTTCTGTGTTAGTGTCAGCACTTCAATGTGTGCGCAGATGTCATCTGTGCAGTTGTCTGGTTACCGATATTAACGTCACATGACAAATATCACTATTATATATATCTATATATAGGTCAAATCTTTTCATAACGAATACTGAAGTAACGAA
Source organism: Rhyacophila evoluta (assembly GCA_022683975.1). Lineage (NCBI taxonomy): Eukaryota > Metazoa > Arthropoda > Insecta > Trichoptera > Rhyacophilidae > Rhyacophila > Rhyacophila evoluta. Next base: position 13,225 of record JAGVSQ010004082.1, read on the forward strand.
ATTTTCAGTATGACGAATATTTTTTGTTGTTCATACGATATCGGCCGTAAAAAAGGAAAAAATGTAACTCTCAGTTTTTTTAAAATAGCGTTAATTCGGTAATCATAACGTAAACAATTTAATACACGTTCTATCAAAGGGATGTAAGTTAGAAATGCCAAATTAATGTCTTTATTTAGTTTTTAAGTCTAAAAAAAGGACGGCCAGTATAATTCGCGACCGGAAAAAGGCGCTTTAAGTTAATTAATTTTGCTGGTTGTTTTGTTAAATGAATTATTAAATTAATGTTATTCTAAGTAAATAGATTACCAGTTCTAGTTTTTATATACTTCAAGGTTGTATCTTCTTAATGTTTTTTCTTTGGTCGAAAACATTAAATAAGCTCATTTGTGCCTCCTGAAAAAAACTCAGTGTGGGCTACGTCCTTTTTCTTTTCTACAGTCGATCTGTAATAATACTTTTCTCATATTCAGTATAACGAAATTTTACCATAACGACACAAAAATAGCGGTCTCACGAGTTTATTTCTAACGAGATTTGATTTCTACTAGATTTATTCTCCGATTTTTCTTGTGCTAGATTCAAACTCATATATTATAAATTCACAAATAATTATATATATTAAAAAATTATTTCAATATTTGGCTGCATGCAATATCTTAAGTCTCTTGTTGATCAACTGTAATGATGGTATAAATAAATTTAAAGTAACACAGTTGATCTAGAAAGAGTAGTTAAAATTACCTACAAAAATCTCACGTTGCTACTAGTCATTGTTTAAGAAAAGTTACTTTAACAAACAGACACACACTTGTATTCTCTGTTTTGTAGTATAGATATTCTTTTACTTGTATCCATATCTATTTTTCGTTTAAAACGTGATATTTATAACACTTTGGAAAAGGCATTAATAAAAAATAAAAATCGTTGAAGAAAGTAATGTTTAAAATTGTAGCATATACCGTATTTTTCAAACTATAAGACACACCTTTTCACATAAAAAATTACTGAAAATTTGGTAGCGACTTAGTCTGAAGGTAACTTTAAAATACAAATTTGTATTCTATAATATATCGAAGCTATTAGCGAAGTTCCTATTTTGGCGCAATATGTTATTATATTTAATACCGTACAGCACTGAACTGAAAATTGTTAGTATCAACTATTGTAACAATAAATAAAAAAATTTAAAATGTTTATAAATATATATGTGTAGTAAAATATTTATTTCAGTAATAAGTTTAATCAAAAAGCAGTTGTTACTGCTAATATGTTTCGTGGAATACATCATTAGTGTTCAGTGAAATAGTTTCTCATAGTTGAACACAAATTAGTCCTTGAAAGAGAAGTAGCTGGATAGGTTTGCCGGCATCTTGTGGTAAATTATTGCGGAGAGGAAGTGCCTGGTGTAATTGGCTTCTGACTCATTCAAAGGATGAAGATCATTACTATAGATATTTCACGGAAGTTGTAATTTCTTTCATGAGTGAACATGCTCTATAATTTTAATTTCTCACGTATCTGTCAGAATAATTTAATTATCCTATGAATCATATGTTCCCAAAAATGAATGGTGGATGCCTTCCACTGGGCGCTAAAGCCTCCTAGGGGGGCGATTGTGTGTCCAAAAATTTTCGTGGAGCGTTTAGGCGGATTTTCGAAACACCACCATTAAAACATTTCTTGCATTGTACGCTCTGAATGTGAAGTATATAGATCTAAATTTTGATTAAAAAATATTCAATCTTCATATGCTTTTTAGCATCTGCGGGTTTCACCTTTTGGCATCTTCGTGTCATATTAAAAGTACAGTGTGTAGGGATTTTTTTATTCATACAATGTTCGCTCCCAAAGTAGAGCATATGGATATACACAGTGTGAAGATATCCGAGTGGATTCCGTATAGATTTCCACAATGTGAACTTGACAAATTATTTTTCACGATAATTGTTTATCAGATAATTGATGAACCCAATAGGCATCCAGTCCTGCATTTTTAGATTTTTAATCCGACAGATGGGGAATCGAGCGTGCATGCCCCGGATTACTAGGCGCGCACGCTACCAACTACGCTAACCGAGTAGACAGACTTTTATATTTATATAAGGATTTACAAAATGTAAAAAATTGCTCGGTGAATTGTATTTGCAAGGATCGGTTGTCGGCTAATCGCTCAAGTTATTAAGAATTCGGACCTGAAATTCGAAATTTAAATTAAGCAAGCACGAAGTTTATCCATAAATCTGGAATTGTGTCTCGTGTCAAACGTTTCACGACGTTCGCAAATTGTTTGCTGGTGACTTCCAGTGTCGCGGCTAATTGCGGGCGGCGGCCGAGGGCGGACGCGTGGGTGGACCGCGGCCCCGCAGCCAGTGTCTCGCTACCCTGTCTTTACGTGAATAATTGCCCGCCTGCAATGTAAACTCACTGAATTATTTCCGAATGATATTTATGTTTCTGCCTGTCTCCGACTAATCACAATCAATTTCGTGCTTTCACTGTGAAACTATTGACACAAGTGTTATCAGTACGTGATAATTATAATCCGAGTTAACAAACATTAATTTCAAATTCTATCTTAACTCTCACCTTACTATGCCAAAAGCAACGGTGCTGGTACCTCAAGCGTCTAGTTAGGTGTAAATTTAAATTCAAATTACCCAAGATTCGCCGTACTTATAATGTGACATGAAGATGTCTAATGTTGAAACCCACCGATGCTGAACGGCATGTGAGAATTAAAGAATATTTATTGAATTTGGAATCGAAGCTTAGATCCATATACATTAAGGGCGGACAATATAAGAAATGCATATATAGTGATGTTTCAAAAATCCACCCGAACGCCAGCCAAATGTTTCTGAACACATAATCGACCCTTTAAGAGGCTTCAGCGCCTACTGGAAGACGTTACCATTTACTTTGAGAACGTATGATTTAGTCTCTAAAAGATACAGTGATACATGAAGAAGTCATACATATGGAACTGTGTAAAGTGTATTTAAATTATTATAATAAGCTCTAAAATTCATTTAATTATGTATTAGCAATTAAATAATGTAAAATAAATACAAGTAATGAAACTTAAAGGCGAAATCAGAGACGACATTCCAAGGCAGTTGCATTCATACACTGAATCACTTCGTGCAACCGCTCAGAATACTCCCTCTCCTCTCATCTGATACGTAATGCCATCGTTAAAATGAGTGATCGACGCTGCCCAATACACAGGCGTACATGTCCTAGATGTATTGCAACGCGAATATGTTTGTTTATATTTATCAATGTTTTTATTTTGCAATGGCATCATTGAGATAATAGGAACATGATAACGTACTGATAAATAAATACCGTTGGATAATAGCCCCAAAATAAAAATTAAATACTTCTTTATAACAAACAGGACCTTCAGTTATATTTGATTATGTTAGGTTAGGTCATTTTAAGTTCAAATTTTGAGTTTGTGATTCTTTAGTCTATGGCTAAATTAATAATGAATATTTTGTCAGGGCTCACTTCTTATTTTACGTATACTTATAATTGTTACAAGTTATTATATAATTTAAGTAAAATATGGATATGGAGTATCTTTGATTTGAAGGGACTGAGTACCAGGAACCGAAATAATTGTTGACGTTGCGTTTTAGCCACTGAGTGGCGTGTGACGTGCATGCAATCCATGTCCATGTTTACTAAAAGTTTCTGATACGAAACAGGCAACGTGTATACTGAAAGTAATAATTTTCGTTAGATTCATATTTTTTAATATAATCAACCATACATTTTTACATGTTATGATACGTTTTGATTTTGCTGATAATTTATATTGAAATATAACCATCTATTAGATGACATTTCTTTATACATTAATATTATAGACACCCTACATTATTAGTCTGAAAATACTTTATACTTCCATATATTGAGATATATTAAATCATAATTATAAATGTAATAAGCTACGTTTACAAATTTTGAACGATTTTTTCATTTTTGTTTGTATATTTTAAAATAGATAAACATGTATAACAAGTTTATATGCTGCGGCGTGTCATCCGTGAAACATAGACTTCGTTTGTTTTTTAGGTTAATAAATAACAATAATTAAAACGTACGTCTCCCCAATAGCGTGCGCGCCTAGTAATCCGGAGAATGCGGGTTCGATTCTCACATCTGTCGGATTAAAAAAAGCAAGGCTAGATGCCCATTAGGTTGAGTAAGTGTCTGAAAAACGAAACATTCATTAAAAATGGCAATATGTTAAATTTTAAATTATTTCAACAGACTAGAGTTCTTTTTTACTATTTTCCTTCCGAAAGTGAAGCATATGGATTTACGCAATGTGAAAACGTGTATTGAAAGATTATTTTTCACAAGAACTACTTGTCAGACAAGTGCTCGATGTAATAGGCATACATTCCTTCATTTTTGGATAAAAGATGTGGGAATCGAACCCATATTTTCTAAATCCTAGACGCATACGCTTAGCATTATATTTATAGACGCCACAAATATTTTACATGGCATACTATTATTGATTCGTTTGAAAAAATATCAGATATGTGTGTATTTATGATTAAAATAAGCTCTATATTTTTAGTTTCTACGAGTACTGGCGATACTCAAATTACTGAATGGTATCAGATCTTTTTGTAATAATAGTGAAAGACGCGTTTTAAAATATTTACTCCGCTTAAAAATACGTTAGACCTCTTTATATTATACTTTTATTAAGATTATATATTCAATAATCCGTTCTGTCAGTAGATGTGGGCCTAAAAATCGTTAAATCACTGTGTCGGTCAATATTATTGAAAAACAGATTAGCATTTTTTTTTAAATGTAATTCCTTGTTTATTTTTGCATATCAAGCCAAGCAAACGACTTGTCAAAAATGTCAAAGAACTTGTTGAAGTCTCTTGAAGTTATGAGCGTGTCTTTTAAATGGTTATATGAAAGCATCAAAATAAATTAATATTTGTCTGTATAATTTTAATTGTATTTCCAGAAAGAATTAAAAATATTATTATAGTTAGTATATCCAACAACTCTGACTTAAAAAGTGTTTCCATTTCAACAAACATTTGGGACAATGTCACTTTATCGCTCACTACAAAATATAAAATATTTACTAAGTTACGGTGAATAAATTTGAAATTGAGTTTCACAGCCGTTGCAATGTTACAATTTTAAAGTGGACATAATCTATTTACAGAACAGTTGAGTCCGGTTGAAAATTGGGAATAACAATTGTATACAATCAATTCGGTTATTTACAATATATACATTAATTAAAATTTGAAGAAGTGTGTGAAAATAAAAAATATGCTTATCTTTTCTTAAAGGAAACACTTCACGGCTCCTGTCAATGATACTGTTACGTTAACACGTTGACTACTTATTAAAGTACTTCCTTACTACAGCTTACTGAGACGTGAATTATTTATTAATTTTTATTGACCGAAAGGTTTATTTTCATCGTGAAAAATAATGAGAAAATCACGGATTTTAAATTGTTTCAAATTAAATAGTCTATAAAATAGTTACACGTGTAAAATGTGTGGTTATCATTTCTGTATAACCTTGAAAACTATGTACATTAACGCGGATGAGTTAAAATATAAACTAAACTGTGATAAAATTTTGATTAAAAATTCGGTCAATATCAAAGTCTGTTGTTTTTTTTATCGTTTTGTAGATATCAAAAAGCTTCATTTTAATATTAAGCTTTTTTTACTCAATATATATACATTTATAGTAATATCAATTAACTTTATTTGGTTTATTACCATTATGGTTTGTTCGAAATCGGGTTTGCAATTTGCCAATATTACTTATGGATGAAGTTTAGTTCAGTTCTCAGCCCGCCCGCTGTCACATCGTATTCCCGACATCTCTCGGACGAAGTGCGAAGCTGCGAATGCAAATATGCAGAGACAGCTCAGGAAGATTGTTTATGGATTAGTTGAGAAGTTGGAGCGGTTCCTGGGAATTCCTGTTGGAGATTTCTTGGTGCTCACGCGAGCGTCGGAAGTCAGGGTTGATCGCCAGACAACCGCACAGTGGTGCAGCGAAAATAATTAAATTTACATTTTAATAGCCTATTGTAAATTACGAAACAAAAGTCGTTGATCGAAAAATTTCATATAATTTGCGACAGTGTATTTTTTGCTGCAGAGTTTTTACAGTTTTTTTTTACGATGGTTGGTTTATCAGGAAAACACTTAACCTTTCGCGCATTCAGAACTAATTATTAAAACATTTTGCTACATAGAATAATATAGATTCCCAGGATTTAAGCCCGTGAAGCCCGTTTTTACCATAGCAACTTTAAGGCGTATAAAGCGTATCGACTGTGAAAAGGAAGAAAGTACGTAACCATATTTTTTTTCAAAATAGTTTTCGATGATCACAAAGTATACAACTTAATACACGTTCTGTCAAAGGAACATAAGCTGCAAATTCCGAATTAGTGCTTAATTTTAGGTTTTAAGTTTGAGAAAAGGAAGTCACATGAAATTTTCGACCAGGAAAAACAACTTCCGCAACATCAATTTTATTGATTTTTCTTTAATAACTACTTGAAAATAATACAACATCGGGTAAATAACATACCATTTTAATCCCCATACACCTCAAGGTTCTACATAATTCTTAATACTTAGAGTTTGGCCGAAAATAATTTAAAAAAATTTGTATCTCCTATAATATTTGCTATGCGTGGATTTCGTTTCTCCATTCCACAGTCGATATGGATGTCCACAGTATGAACATTTTGACGAATTATTTTTCACGGGAAATAGCTATTAAGACGCGAAAATACGGTAACCAGACAATTGCGCATATGACATTTGCTCACATGACATTTGCTCACATGACAATTGCTCACATGACAAATG
>JAGVSQ010004083.1:0-20121 GCA_022683975.1 Rhyacophila evoluta
AAGGCGAAACCCGGGTCGCTAACAGTGATCTCACATATGGAAGTTTACCCGTTTTGAATAATTTAGAAGTCATTTAAGAATTTACAGGAAGCCATTTTTAATGGTGGCAAATTTCAAAAAGCATCTTTTTTTCAAACTTAAAATTAAATTCAGATTACATTTAAAATTAGATTTAAAACAAACTAAATTTAGACACGAATTCGGCATTTTCGGCTCACATCCTTTTGATAGAACGTGTATTAATTGTTATACACTATGATTATCGAATAAAAGATAATTATTTTTTTTATTTCATATACCATTTGTATACGTTTTTAAAGTGAACTTATTCCACTATGCCAAAATCGAAAGGAAAATATTTTTTTCATGAAAGAACCATATAGCATCCTTTTAAATATTTATTTTTATTTTCAATATTTTCGAAAATGATTTTGTCTACTGGTTTAGATGTTATATGGTTGTTCTATAGTTCACTTTGGAACTAAATCCCTCATTTCATATAAGTTTTCATGTATTTCACGTATCAATATACGCTAAAAATTAATAAATGTTTTGTAAAATCGGGTAACGAAACAATTAATGCAGACTATATTTTTTTTTAGATTTTTTCATTATATTCACGTTTAAAAAATTTAATTAATTAGTTTAATAACAGGTTGCTTCTTACTTCTTACCCCCAGATTGCAACGCTAAATAATCCCCGTAAAAGACGAACGTTAATTTGTACATGGTATCTTTCTTCTGTCTATTTTTATGTTGAAGATATTACAAATATAATTAATATTTTAATATACAACAAACCATTTTATTTTATGATAGTTCTTTGTATTATAATGAATTCGCTCAATTAGATTACGCATAACTAAAGAAATAATCAAACGCATGAAATGAGGTTGATAAATTATTCACCTTAATATTTATTCGGGTGCTAATTTAAGGATTGCGATTTGGCTACGATTAAAATATATAGAAAGAATGGGAACGAAAGAAGGTAGATAATTTAAGTAGAGAAATGTAAAAAAAAAATGTTTGAACCAAAAAATTGTTAATTTTTTATGCATACATATTTTTAATATTCAATTTTCTCAATAAACGTATGGATATATTTAATTTTTGTTTGGTTGGACCTGTTCCATGAATTCAAATGAGTCTGAAAATGACAATTTAGAAGAGCGCTTTAGGAAAATCAAATTTTGTAACAAAATCCGTTATTTTATTATCATTATAGTCTCGACTTTTACTGATAACGACGTCACTCGTCCGCCTTGCAACGGCCAGATAACGGGGAGTAAACGGCCGTTACTGCGAAGGCGTTTGCGGACGTAAACACTCGTTATAGAAGGCTTTGCTTAAGGGCTTTAACCGGAAAGGCGACTCAGAACGAACGATCGGATTGGTCAGACTGGAAAACGAAATCTGGAAAAAATCCTGTACACAACTTGTTTCAGCATCTTTTGATTGCTGTTGTGAGCGAACATCTATTGAATAAATTTGTTCGAGAAAGATATATAAATATCTTAAACTACCAAGAGATTTCCCGTACAATATAAAACTACGAAACAGCTATACTATCAAGAAGTACTTACAGTTTATTAAATGGTCGTTTATTAAATTATAAATCTTGATAGTATAGTTAAATTCGGAAGTATACAACAAGAAGTATACTACACGTCATAACGCTTAAGCTTATTAATGTACTCAAGCTATGAATAATTTGTTTTAATACTCGGCTCTGCCTGATAGATAAACAAACTTATTAACTATCCAAATGCATCTTTTTTATGCTCTCATTAAAAAATTATTTCAATACTTGGCTGTGTAAAATATTTCTAGCCTCTCGTTGATCAATAAATAGTGAACCAGTTGACTTAAAAATAGTATCTTAAATGATAGATTTCATGGGTCATCTATTTATCATTTGGGAGGGGCTCTTGTGAGTGACTATCATCCACACACTATATTCTGTTTTATAATTTAGATATATATTTATTAAGTACATAATTATTTCTGGATAAAAATAAAAGTTTTTGAATGTTATGTCAAATATACAATTAATATATCATAAATATTTATTTGGAAGCTTTATGACTAAATTGTATGTAATTTTGAAAATAATTATAGAATAGTAATTTTTGGAAATCGATTTATTATACCTGTTAAATTTAATGACTGTTAATTCTACCGTATAAATTTTATATACCCAAGAAATAATTTAAGTGATATGCCAGTCATTAAGTCAATATATTTATTTTAGATAAAACGTTTTCGATTACCTATTCAAAATAATTGACCATTCTTATATTAGCCGCCACGTGTCTATATTCTATAACGTGGGCGTATTAAATGATATTATTATTTTTAAACTCTTAAAATAATGCGGAAAAAATTTTCCAAGAATATGCTTGACGTCAATTAGACTATACAGTATGTATATTTTAGTTAGTGTTTTCAATAGATTAAGCTAAGAAATTTGATGAGAATTCACGATAATTTGTTGCGTGTTTCAATTAAATAACGTAAAATATATTGCACATGAAATTTCTCAGTCTCTCTGTTATATCTGTTCTCTATGCGGAGTATTTGGCCACTTCACGACGCTCCCAAGATTTGCAGTCACCTACCAGCCGCCTTACACCTTCGTAAGTTATGTCATTATCATTTTATTCCACTGAGTATATTCTATGGATAGTACCCAATGGTCTTCCAAGTCGCCAGAATTCTGCTGGTTGGAAAAGAGACCAGCAGGATCATAGCTCCCCGAAGGCATTAGTAGTGCATGCCCCAGCTGATACGTTGCAGCATAACTTTTAGTTTGACAGGAAAAATAGCATTCTTCATTATTTAAACTACGTTATTAACAATAGATGGAAGATTTAGTGTCATTTAAAATTATATCTAAACTATTTTAAAAGTATTTAATAATCCAACTAGAAATTTTCTGCATTAATCTTTACTGGAAAATAAATCTTTGTACACAATTGTTCATCATATTCTCCCTAAAAGTATACCATATAAATACATTTTAATAAAGACGATAATTTTAGAAATGAAGTCAATGGATCTTCTTATAGGTGACTTATTTTTACTACTTATATTCACAAGAATTTCCAACGAGTCAATTACTTAACATAGCTCACGTATAAGTTGATGCATGTTTTATTTTGTTATGCTTCGCAATGTACAATATGTACAGCCTGATAATGTTAACAAAAGTTATTGTCACTTAAAACTGCCATTAAATAAGCCAGATAAAAACATTAAAATATAATAAATATAAAACCTTATTTAGTATGGATGAAAATTCGTGCTGAAAATAGGTTCCGCTAGATAAAACTATCCCTATCTGATCCCGTGTTTCAATAACGACCCCATAAATGCCGGGAAGGCTGTATGTCAACGAGGTTTGAAGCGGCCGTTTCCTGCTGCAGATTAAAAGTAAAGCCTTAATCTAGAACCTGTTGCCATCAAAAGTATAATCGCTTATTTTACAGCATCTAAAATCTATTCATGTAGTTGCGGCACGTCTGCTCGTGGAACTTTATAAAGTTCCACTCTGAAATAATCGACTGATGAAAGAAAATACTTTGCCACTATTTTTTGTAAAAAATTAAATTGTTTATTAAATTATACAATTAAATTCTAAATTATTTAAAACTGCTATACTTCCATATGTGAGATCACTGTTAGCAGCCCGGGTTTTGCCTTTCGGCATCTTCAGGCCACATAATATGTGGGCATTGAGCGAACTACCAATAAATCCTTTTATAAGTTACTATTTATAGTATTAAATAATTAACAATAATTAGTGAAATTAATAACAGGAGACAGCAAAAATATCCCTAATCCATTGGAAATAACTAACAAAAAAAAAGTCATTAATCTATTGGGTTTTACCTATTTAATTATAATGAATATTATTAGGAAATATAACAATTCTTAATCAATTATAAAATAACCTATATTGACTGTGTAGTGTATTTTCTCTCTTGTAACATTTTTGCTGTATGGTATACAAAGAATTGTTTTATAATGAGAGATATGAGATGGCTCTTAAAAAAATATTTAATTATAATTTTACCTTTACAGCTGTGTTTAGATTAATTTTTAATTTTTCATACCTTTAATGCGATTTTTCATACCTTGTGAAAACATTAACAGGGGTCTTATTCGTTGTTTAAATTTACGATGCGATGCTGCCGTGAGTCAAAATTTAAGGATACCTTTAATCCCGCGGAGTTCGTTCGAAATAACCATCAAAAGATATTATCTCAGTCGATTATCTCGCTTTCACTAACGCGATTCGTGGGTGACGGGGATATCGAATGCCGTCACGTCTTCACGCGGAATGCGGAAGATTTTACATTTAATTAGGCATTTAGTGACCTGTGAGGATATAATATTGTAATTTTAACGTTCAAGATCAGCGCTGGTGAACCGAACGCACTCGAAACGGATAATTATAAGTTTAGAAGTTTTCAATATCTTATTATTTTTCTCCTATTATATCCGATACACAAATAGAACGTATCCATAATATATATGGCCTTCAAGAATCCTTGGCACCACGCAATACTTTTCATTTCATGCCAGTATACCGTACATATTCTTAATAGTTCTTATATTAGTATTTAGTGGTGGTCCTTTCAAGATGCTGAAATCTTATTGGCTTGATGGAAATCAGGTTGAGACTATTTTAAAGTATAAGTAACGTTTTATTCGATAATCATAACGTATTCAAGTTAATACACATTCTATCAAAAAGATATAAGCTGAAACTATCGAATTTGTGTCTAAATTTAGTTTTAAAGCTTAAAAAATAATGCCCTGTGAACTTCTCAATGAGGAAACATAGCTTACATCTAATCAATTTGATTATTTTTTATTAAATAACTTATTAAATGGAAATCATTCATTGATTAAATTGAACACCAGCTTTAGTCTTCACGTACAAGGTCTTGCTTATGCACAGCCATGTGGTAGATTTTGTCAGTTTGATGCAAGTCTTTAAAATGCTGTCTCTCTTGCACTCCGAAATAACTTACGTCTGGTTTGTTATTTATGCCTTCTGTATTTTTTTTCTATGGGTTACGTCCTTTTTTCTTTCCACGGCCGATACTCAGATTTACAGCCTCTATTAAACGTATATACAAGGTAATTTTTTCAATGGGTGGAATTTGACGTGTGATTTCAATCGACGTATATATTTTTGCATGTATATTCAAGTGTAAATTATAGATCTGTAATGAGTTGACAGTGTTTGATTTCCGATTGCTCAATAAGTCACATTAAGTAAAGTTAACTAAAAAACGTGCTTTTACTTTCAAGGGTCGATATGGCTTAACAACACGGTTGTTAAAAATCATTAACTATCAGTGGCAATTAGTTCCGTTTCTTTTTATCTCTTTACAAAGAATGAAATCTTACAAAAATATTTCCAGTCTCTGAAAACTTCATGGTAAATCTTATATAGCTTTAAAATATATCAATTAACACAACACTGGAACCTGAACACGGACTTGTTCAACAAGAACTGCAATACGCATAACATAATTACTTGCCATAATAAAGAAAAATCATTTACTAAGAAAATATTTGACAAATTAAGATATATATATTTTTAATTAACTCTTAACTAGTTCCTAGCAACTTATCGCATCAATGTATCACTAAAATTCCGATGAAATAAAAACCTTTTGTTAAATTTAAAGGTTTTTAATTTTCTTGAAAGTTTTCTCAGTTTTGACAACGTTGTCAATAAGTATGCATAAAAAAAAAATTTTCATAATAATTTAAATTTTTAAAATATTATACTATTAATTTAGAGGTGTGTATTTTCAAAGCGAATTTATTTCGCCATGACTAAATTTAAAGAAAAATAATTATAACAAATATTTATTGTATAAAAAAATCATATAGTAGGAGTAATCACATATGGAAGTTTACCAGTTTTAAATAATTTAGAATTTAAAATCAATTTCCATCAAGTACCATCAGTCGGAAATATTAATTATATACTAGGAGGCTTATTTTTGATTTCAATATGTTTGAAATTGATTTTTTTCTACTGGTTTATATGTTATACAATCATTTAATACTGTAATATTTGTTAAAAAATTTCTTCTTTTAATTTCAGTATGGTAGAATAAATTCATTTTGGAAATATGCTCCTATAAATAATCCCATAAACAAATACAAGCTTTGTTGTATATATCATATTAAAATTATTAAAGATAAATTACTATTAAATGAGCTCTTTCAAGATATATGTGATCTTTTGTGGAAAAGCACTTAGCGAGCTTTTCCATTATAATGATGATATACAATATTGTAATTTATATGGAGTGATAAATATTTTTTCTTTTGAATATAAAAATGAATAGCGATCTTGCATCTTTAAAAAGTTTTGCTAGCCATGGTCTTAATGGTGTAAAATGATTAATTTATTTGATTAAGCGGATAATGTGCCCGAGAAATTTTAATAAGATGCTCATTAATGATGGATAAATCAGATTATCTGAAAGATACCATGTTGACGGGTAATTTGCCAGAATGACTCGAATTTTTAATAACTCAGAAATAAAATATTGTCACAATATCATGAGAGTTGAAATTTATTACGAGTCATAAGCACGTTTTAAATATTAGTACATAAACGTTGCGTCATATTAAATTGGAAAATATACTTATAAAAGAGTATATAATTTATAAAATAATATTCTAAATTATATATATATATTATTTGAAAAACTTTGATATCTTATCATTATCTATAAACATTTTAAATGTTTAACTTTATATAATATATAATCCATTATGATAATTTTAAACTTAAAATCAAGCCATTAATGAGTGTTATTAAAATTATATATGTATAATATTTAATTTCTGTTGTTGTATTGAATATAATGAATTCAAAGCTTTGTTACCAAGTTTTTATAACGTTTTAATAATACTGCTGTGATTATAAATAATTCTTCATCGTTTTTGGCTGTGATAACTTTTTTTAAATGTGTTACACATATAAATCTCAAAAATATTAACGGATAAAAACTTAATAAAAGTATATATATGCCTTCTCGGTATCACAGCTCCGGGATAAGCTTAATTAAGGCCAGGTGTAAGGACGGGGCGGATTGATTGAGGTCATATTAAGGTGTATACAACCTTTTAAAAGGACTTAAAAGTTTAATTGTGGTAAGAATCATTTTTTAGTAGAAATGTGATCTGTAAGATTTAGTAAGACTGTGTATTATTATATTTATGCTGTAATGTCTCCAAAACTAAATCATTTTCATCACGATTCAATGCTTGTGGCAAAGAAATACATTCTTGTATCTACTGAATAATTAATAAGAAATTATGTAAATAACTGTTTTATTAAAGGTTTTAATTTCCCCGGTAGCAATGTTGGTAGCGTGCTCCGGGGAATGCGGGTTCGATTTTCCATCTGTCGGATCTTAAAAATCTGAAAATGTAGAATTGGATGCTCATTGTGTTAAGTATTTGTCTGATAAATAATTCTCGTGAAACATAATCTGTCAAGACGTCTGGATATTGCGAAGTTCCATATACTCCTCTTTCGGGGTAGATATCTTCACACAGTGCCGATTCATATGCTCGACGTTGGGAGAAAACTTGGCATAAAAAATAAAATAAAAGTTGCAGTATTCTTTATGACAATTTAAATGGTCAATTTATAAGATTTTAATCCGCGAAGTAAAGATTTATTTTAGATATTGATTTATTAAATATCAAAAAAGTCTTTCAATTGATTTATCTGTGTTATAATACTGGTATTAGAAGATTATTGTTTCCCGCCAAAAAACACGTCGCGTAACTTGAAATTGGCCAATAAAAACTAAGCAGGAAAGCAATCAACCCTTCGCCTTCCGTGGAAGCCTTGTTTATTGTTTATTTTGTTTTCTCTTCGACGATTATTTTTTTTATCGCCCTTCTCTTTAAGCAACGACGTGTCAATTATGAGAGCCTATGTTTTATCCGAGCCGGTCAAATTGGCTGCAAAAAAACAGGAAAATTCTGACGCTTGCGGTCGAGAATACAAATTGGCCGCAGTATACTGAATGACCTCTCCAAAGCACAACTCCTAACAATACATTCTTTTCTTTATAGTCTTACGTTTATGTGTAATCAATACACGCAATGTTTCACTTATGCTATCAGTCACGGCGTTACTTACACCAAATTATTTTCACTGTCTTTACTAGTAGCGAAAACGGAAACAAACACAACAAAATGATAAGCCGTTTTAAAATTTCACTGATTTTCCATATCAAAAATTTTAAGCCTGAACGTATCTAAAATTAAAAGCTTAATTGTTGTAATTCAAACAATAAAGTTCCGAGAAAACAAATGTCAAAGGTTGATGAACTTACTGAAATTTGCATTAAACCTAACGCGTAGGTGAGCGTAACCACGTGAAAATTTATGAAACTTATACAAAACTTACTCACGTAATGGTAGATGTATTTTCCAAAGCGGTGATAATGTATTTGTTAAATTACGCAGACGCGAAAAATGTATTTCAAAGAAGTATATGATATATAGAAGTTTCATAAAAAATCAATAAATTTATAAATATAAAAATCAACTTCTTAACATTTGTCGGGTTCAGTATTTATCATAGTGCATTTTTTGAGCTTTTTTATTTATTTTAAAACTACTTCCGCTTTTAATTTGGGGATTGATATCGATACATCATTCTTTTCGTTGATTGTTCGTTGGTGAATCGTTCAATTTGTTACATATGTTATATGGAGTTTTTTTAAAATTTATTTTGTACATGTTGTAACATTACAAATTATAAGTTTTATACATTAAAAACACGATATACATATGGTTATAACGAAAATATTAAAAACATATTGGATTGTAAAAAAGAATAAGAATAAAGAAATAATTAAATTATAAAAATACATAACGAAGAAGAGAGTGACTATCAAGTAAGTTAGACAGACTCTATTCTAATAATTTATATAACAACATCCCTCTAAGCTCACTCTCACTTAGGTGAAAGATATCAATATCCGAGGCAATCTCGTTAAACGTCACCATTGCTTTACGTATTGGCATGACTACTGGTAGAATAGTCCTGCATTAAGGAATGAAAAACAGCTGATGTTTTCGATTTCTTAAGTAGTTATCAGAAACATACAGACCAGCATTAGCCAGAGCGGCAAAATTATCAATAAGACCACGCATAAGTTAAAAAAAGTGCGTCGCCGAATACATATTCCTCCTCAGTTTTATGTTACAATAAAAAAGCAGTTCGATAAAGTCATGGTATACGTTCATACACCCGCAGGTACAGAAGTCTTAGAAACTTTTTCTGAACCCATTCCACATTGGCATGAGTACAAGCAGGATAGTCCTGCATTTAGGAATGAAAAACAAGTAAGCAAGAGTCGCAAAAATTGATACAGTAACTTCTGTTTCTAAAGCGAACGTGCTTAACAACTTTTCCAGGAAGGTAACTTTTATCATAATAAACATTTATATTATATAATTTCCATCACTATCCTTAATAATTTGTAATACCTGATCTTCGATCTACAGGGCATCTGACATATTATAGAAAAGAAATTATTACAGAAACTCTAGTAGTCCCATGCAAAAGCTCTAAAAGGTACAACAATAAACTTGACACAAAATAACCGATACCGGGCGATGGCGCCGATGACAAGGGTAGTCAATAATATGAATGAAGCAACCCTTAACAACGGTGGAGGGTTAAAGGTGGCTTGAAGAAAGTTCTTTAGCGTATTACAGCGGACAGCTAAAAAGTTAAAATCACTGGTTTGGCTTTTATGCATAGAAAAACTTTCCAACAACTTGGGCCGGAGTATTTGAGTAAATAAAGTGAACGGAAATACTCCTTGGCTATTATATTAATCTGGAAAAGAGTTGAAATGGGAACCATTTTTTTTTGGAATGTATTAAATAAGATTTATTTTTTTATTGTTCGCGTAACCTGAATTTTTTCTTCTTCTTCCGTCTTTCCCGGAATTCTTCCCGGTGGTGTAGAAGTCTGCATGCGTGACTAGCATTGGCAGAATACGAGTTTGATTTCTACATTTTCTGGATTTAAAAATGTAAAAAATCCAGAACTATGTGCTCATTAGGTTGAGCACTACCTTCCATCAAACAATGCATAGAACTTAGTACACGTTTTATTAAGAAAATGTAGGCTGCAAATACCAAATTAGTATATAAATTAGAAAATAACAGGGCTTGTGAAATTTTTGATCAAACTTTCATCACATAAATTGTATTGTTTTTTCTTTTCTAAACCAATATCACATTAGGTATACCAGTTTTAGTCTTCGTATACTTCAAGGTTGTGTCATTAAATACACATTTTTTGTGCTTTATATAAAATTGGTTTTGTATGAAGTACATTCACAGTTTATAAATATATATATACAAGTATATATGTATATATTAAGTGTTTACATAATTGGATTTGTATCTACTTCATGAAATGGTAATCAACTGTGCTGGTAATACATTTTCTAAATGGTATTATGTTAGAATAGTTTTAATTAAATTTATTGTTGAACTAAGTTTTACAGACAATTTAATCGGATTAATATTTAACCGTTTAAAATAACAATTGAAATGTAAAATGAAATGACGACTAGAATCTACGTAAAACTTAACTGACTAAATGTAAATTTTTGTGGTTGTTGAGTAAGAGGATATTGCAAACAAAAATACATTTTTTTTTTTACAGTTAAATTAAACTATGGTTTATATTGTACATATTAGACGTATTTAATGTATTTATTATTTAACAATACTCCTCAGTAGCTGAAACGCTAGCGTGCACATTTTGAAACCGTAGAGTGTAATTCACACTATTATATTTTAAATGAATCACATAATATTTGATGTAGAAAATACATAAATAAAAATACCCATATCGTAATTTTTTTTTTTACCTTTTCGATGTATCTTTTCGTTACAATTTTCTCACTATTATTGTTGATGGTATTATAAATATTGATTCAACTTATAATTAAGTAAATAAAGGGTATTATTTAATATTAAAATTATCCTTTTTCGTACTATGTTCGCTAACAAAGTGAAGCATATAGATCTATCTATACAGTGTGAAAATATTTGGTCCTAAAGTGGAGTATGTGTATCTCCGTAATGTGAAGCCATGTTTTTGGAGATTATTTTAGACGAAGGTTGGTTGCCAAATAATCAAACCAAAATGGCTTTCAGTCCTAATTTTTTTTAACTTTGAAAAATTTGGGAATTAATCTCGTATGCTTTGGAAAACTTTGCTGTTTTCATTAATGACGCGATATTTAAATAGATCTTTAGAAACTAATTGTGTAAATTAAAAAAATTATCTTTTAATTTTAAAAGCTATCTCAGACTAAATATATGGAAAAACTGGTATGTGTGGTAGAAGTGTAGATAAAATAAAAAGAGGTAGGTTATATTCAAATTAAAGGGTTGCGAATAAACAGAAGAAGTGACACACAATCATTTGATCACAAAGTTTTCGTACATTCGTACAGGAGGTCCGGGGATATCCCGCCTTGTTATTTTCCGTGACAGTGTTATTTCCCGCGGGGGTAATTAAAAGCCCCCTTTGTCCGCGGCTAATGCGATTCTCGCGCGGCCAACTTCACTCCGGTGCCTGCAATCCGACGCCCTGGGGCGCCGCGACGCACGGCTCTTTCAGCGGAATACGTCGCGATGTATCCGGATCGTAGTTTGGATGTTTTTTCAACATTTTGTTGTTGTAACTGAATATGTTAAATGTTTAATGATCATGTAACATTTAGCGTTTTATGTTACAATATATGTTTTGTAGACTCGTTAATAGTTAAAACGAGTAGTTGCAGTTGTTTGGAATATATTGTCTTTCTAGTAGCTTAGTAGATACGAGCTTTATTCTCAAATATGCAAGACTGTTTGCTCAAAAGGTTTAGTAATTGGCCGACAACTATCAATAATCTTCACACGGTCGAGATTCATATGCTTTATTTTTGGAATGGACATTTATTAACACCGTGTAGATTTAGATGCGTCAGTTCCAAACAGACACGGTAAAAAATAAAATCTATTCATAATTATACCTGTAAAGAGTTTAGTAAACTACAAACCAAATAAGATTTACAATATTTATAGTAACATAACAATATTAATACTATTTACAAGTATATTTTTCATTTGTTAAATAATTCACTTTTCTCACCTAATTTATTTCATTTAAAACGATACAACATGTGTTTCATCTATATAGTAGAATTAAGTTTTTAGTCTCTAGTACATTCTAGTAGTTTCTAATTTCTCTCTAATTTATAATATCTGCGTATATTATATGATGAGAATGAAAAAAAAGTGCTGAATCTTAAGCAAATATAATTTGAAATGGACCAAAAAATATCAGTTGTTATTTGTCAACTTAAAACGAGGCTCTTTGATACTTTTTTAATTAAAGTTTAAAAAATTCGGATTAAATTAATAAAAAAAATCAAATTTAAATATTAAAAACTAATTGAGGTCTTCATAGTATTTCTATCAAAATAATTTACTAAATGTTTTAACAGTTAAATTTCTGATTCCAAAATTACAACATACATCTATAATACATTCATATGAAACAATATTAATATAGAAAAGTTTTTGAAAGACTTTTAGACAAAATTAAAATCAGTTGTATGTTGTTTTTAATCTTTTATACAAATGCAATTAATATAATCTATACACGCGAAGCCAAAGTATTCAATATTTAAAACGTAAATATTTTTTTATGCAAAAAACAACTTCAATACGTTTTTCAGTCGTTATTTGCAATCTCAAGTCTGAGCGATAAAGCTTGATTGCTCTCAGTCTTAGTACGCCCTCTGAGTGTACTTATAGATCAGTGCTATAGTCTCGAAACATATTCTGTTAGATATCAATTGATTGAATGTAGATTTATTAACAGTGAATAACTTTCAATATATTGCACAGTAAAACGCTTCCATTTAAATAAATTTTAATTTATGTACATCTTTATTTAGCTGAAATTAAACATTTTTATATTATTTATTTTAAATTTAAATAAGTTTTAGTTAAATAAAAATGATAGTTGATCAAGATTTTTGCATTTAGAAACTGTAGATTGTATTTATATACGTTCATTTATTTATTATAACTACAACAAAAAGCTCTTAGCGTAAAAATTTATCATTACTTACGTAGTATGTTTGCACACTGCCCACATATAATGTAGCCTGAAGATGCCGAAAGGCAAAACCCGGGTCGCTAACAGAGATCTCACGTATGGAAGTTTACCAATTTTATATAATTTAGAATAGTTTTTTTTATGCCATGTTCGCTGCCGACTTAGAGCATATGGATCTACACAGTGTGAAGATATCCACCTCGAAGGAGGAGTATATAGATCTTGGGAATTAGAAGACGTCTTATCAGATTATTTTCCACGATAATTGTTTATCGGACAATTACCCAACCCAATAGGCACCCAGTCTTGCATTTTTCGGATTTAAAAAAATCCGATAGATGGGTATTCGAACCCGCATTCTCCGGATGGCTAGGCATGCACGCTAGCAACGACGCTACCGGGGAGACTTAAAATAGTTAACTGAGAAGATATCAATGATAATAACTCACATTTTATTTCTACTTATTTTTCGTAAATATATGTTGGTAAATAACTACCAAAACTTCACAAAAAATCAGTAAATTTTATGATTTTTGCACTAGTTTAGTTAAGACAAAGCTAAATTTCAAATATGTTATATAATATTAAGTTACTAATCGATAACAGCTTTTAGTTAGAATAGACCACTTTTTAACATTAAATCTGAAAAAATATTCAATCTTTATAATAATAGTGTAAAAATATATTGTCGATTCAACAATTCGACAGTCGATTCATGTCTATGGCCGACTATAGAACCATCCTCGAAAATCTCTATTCATCTCTCCAGTTTTCTACTATCAATCTTTTTTCAACGTTGTCAACGCCATCTGCATGATTTGTGTGTATAAACAGCTGATATTCTTCCTCCTAAACTTTACACAGGATTCTAAATTATTTATATCCGTTCGCCTAGCAAAGTTTTTTGATTAATTTATTGTTGCTATCGTAGAATAAACATACTATTAGAATCGCCCATCGTTTGTACGCATGTGGCATCTGTGTGGAATCACTTTTTTAAAATTTAATACTAAAATTAGATAACTTTTTTTTTCATTAAGCAGGAAATATTTTATTTGATAGTCAGTTGTTCTGTTCCACAGTCGATATATTCTATTAAATTATGAGGAAATTATTTATTATTATGTAATGAAAAAATAAAATTTGATGTAACATTTTTTTCAGAAGAAAATAATCAGATTCAGTGGACCAAAAAGATGAAAATCAAAATCCACAGCTTTGCAAAAAAAAAAAAATGTTAAACTATTTTTAGATCGTCGTTTTGGTTCAGTGCATTTCTCACCCCATTCTGGCTGGCGACTGTGAACCAACCCCGTTCATCTCCTGCAGAAGTGATTAAAGATGCGATCGAGTGGAAACTCATTGATTTTTCTGACTTCCTTTTTGCCAGACCTCTCCACCACTTTGTCTGTCGGGTTCATTCATCAGACACTTGTGATACTCACGATCATTTTGTATAGAGGCCAAACGATTGGGCACTTCTACTGCTTGACCGTTTTACAAGGGATGATTCCAATGATTCAATTTAATGCATGATGCAAGGTATTTTTACTTTATGCACTTCTCATAAAAAACCCAACAATATTATTATGGCATAAAAATATTTATCAATATCAATGGAAATACTTATTTTGTATTAAGTCCAGAACTGAAAACACGTGTATGTATTATCATGGATGTATATTAAGTGGCGTCGATCACTCATTTGAATTACAACTCAGACGGGAAGAGAGAGAGCTTTATGAGTTTTGAGTGGCTGGATATAGTCATAGTTCCTAAATAATATTTGCCTGAGAATATCGTTTTTTATTATTTTTGGACTTATTTGAATTTAAATATACAATACAACGATTTTGATTTTTATTTTATTTTGCATAATTTTAACTTGACACTTGAGAGCCAGAAGCGTACTATGATAGTAAGAAATATTCCACAGAACAAGATTCCATAAAGATCGCGCAGAATGGAATAATTTAAATTTGG
Organism: Rhyacophila evoluta; assembly: GCA_022683975.1. Classification (NCBI taxonomy): domain Eukaryota; kingdom Metazoa; phylum Arthropoda; class Insecta; order Trichoptera; family Rhyacophilidae; genus Rhyacophila; species Rhyacophila evoluta. The sequence continues at coordinate 15,191 of JAGVSQ010004083.1, forward strand.
TTACAACTTAGAATAAGAATCAAGCATACTCTAGTGCACGCTAATCATGTAAAGCTATTATACTTCTGGCACAGTACTAAAGCTTACAAAACGTCTCATTTCGGTAGGCTACAGCTTGTATCTGCATTAAAAGTGTGAAAAAATGAGGGTAGTTGAGAAAAAAATCAATGTATATTTTCCTATATGTGTTCAATCAAAGATTTTTCTTGTTATTATGTTATTAGACAGAATAATGCCGTGAATGAAGTTTGATTTCTCTTCCCTGTATGCAAATCTGGTAGATCTTCTTTTTTTTTAATGTTAAGTGGAATTTAAGTTGAGGTTTTTTCCTTTTGTCGGAATGTGTATTTATTTGTGTACATTGTGATTCTAAAATTAAAAGCACTTTTCAAAACATTGAGGGCTAATGCCTTTTACCTAAATAGGGTCGATATAATAATTGATGAGGCAATTGTTAATTAGGTCGTGTCTTATGATGTAATATGGTTTCGGTTCGATCATTTGCGCCGAGGGCAAACGAATGGGCACTTGTATTTCGACATCATTTGTACGAAACCCAAATGGATGTTCGAGTGCCTACTTCTTCGCACCGACGTTTAATTTTCAAGGCGATTTCTGCAAATCAAGTTTCGTAATGAAAATTGAATCTTCCATTTCAATCGTCTATCGATATATATATTATAAAATACGAACTTATACCATTCAATGAAAAATATTTATATTGTCTGTAGAATGATAATAATAAAATAATCCTCAAAAAACGAATGTTATAGGAGGCACAAAAAGAGTTAATATACTGATTTTGGGCCAAAGTTTACAAATCAAATAGATACGAGCATAAGGCTCACGAGTATTCAAATTGGTATTTTATTTATCGTAGTTAATATTAATTTAATTAGTGATTTTAAAAATCCTGCTATATCGATGTGGTATAAGTCCTTTTTATAGGTCACGAATCTGACAGGCCACCTTTTTTTCAAAATAAATAGTTGACCCTAGAGACTAATTTTGGCATTTGACGCTTACATAATTTTAATAGAACGTGTGTCAACTTGAATACATTGTCTATAACAAAATAAACTATTTTCAAAGAACTGAGGGTTACGTTCTTTTTGTTTTCTACAGTCGATATTTCTAATGTCGCTAATATCAAGAAATTAATAAAATCAGAAAATAATTAATTAGTATAAACTCATTTTAAATAGGTTAATTATCAACTTTTACATATTATTTTATGTGAAAAATGACTTGAACAATTCCTCATTTAACTCTCCCCGGTAGTGTAGTTGGTAACGTGCGCGTCTATAAATCCGGAGAATGTGGGTTAGTTTCACCATGTTGGATTTTTAAAATATTAAAATGCAGGACTGGATGCTCATTGGGTTGAAAATTATTTGACAAACAATTCTCGTAAAAAATAATCCGTCAAGACGTCTTCACATTGCAGAAATCTATATACTCCACTTTCGGAGTTAATATCTTCACACTTGTGTAAATTCATATGCTCTACTTTGGGAGCGAACATGGTAAAAAAAAGAATTGGGTATAGTTGGATGGCATTCATTTATCGTTTTCAAACGAGAAACTTATAAATATTTTTTACGTAGTATTCTTTGGGATGTATCTATTTTATAATTTGCATTCTTTCGAAATTTTGCAATAATACACAGAAATTAATCGACCGACTGCCATTCCAGACAAAATATCGATTTATAGTAAACGTTGATGAACATGTCTGATGGTTTGAAGCAGCTTCTTGATTGTTTTACTTGGAACGAGATATATTATGCAAGATATCAATTTTTAATGATTGAGAGTTTCATCAGTTATATAAATACGGTATGTTATTAAATATTTGGAATGTGTATGTAAAAAAAGATTGCCTGAATTATAAAAATAAAGGTTGTTTCAAGTTCGAGTGCAATCAAATGGAAATTTAATATTCCAATGAAAAACATGTTCAACTACTAAAAGAAAAATAAATTTAAAAGTTAACGTATATACAATATTAAGTATAAGGGTTTTTGTCGTTATGGAAATACTCGTATTGTTCAAGTATTGATATTGGCGAAAGTACAAATTAATATGCGCTGTGAAATGAAAAATACATTTAATATAAATCGGAATTTTAGGGAAACTGAATTAATGGAAACTCAAGAGAATTATGTTTCGGAAAAACTTTTTCTCGCATGATTTTAAATGAAAACCCTGAGTAGTATAAAAGCCAGAATAAATATATCGAGAAAGCAAACATTGGACTAAGTAAATCGAATCTCTTATATTGGAAATAAATTGACAAAACGATATATGTATGTTGTACCTTTTCTATTTCCTAAAATGCCAATATCCGTTTTGCTGGGAACAAATAAATTTATCAATTGTTTGTTTCAAGGTTTCATTCGACGTAATAATATATATTTATAAAAAACTATTGAGTTTTTTGTTAAAATTGCAAGTTTATCCCGTTTTTGGCAAGTGTAAAAAATGATTATTTTGCTAATTGTTTTCACGATTACTTCTGAAATAAAAACTCACTTAAACGACTTATTTGTAGAAACAATTTTGACAGATCTAAATAATAAATAGTAGAGTTACATATTTTGCAGTGTAGCTGTTAAAGCCTAATGGAGTTGTGAAATTTTTCTGGAATGATCCATTTAAATAACTAATAAAATACGGGACATGAATATAGCATGATGCACTAATACGATACTATGCCGTGTTCAGTTAAAAATGATGTTAGAAATATTACACTTTAAGCTGCCGGTATTTGTCGCTTAAAAATTAATAGTCGAGTTGGTAAAGGTGTATAATTTGGCACTGGACATGACGGGCTCGAGGACTGAATCACGCAGCTGAAAAAAATATCAATTTACAATATAATTGGAAATGCGCAATATGAATGCCTAATAAATTGAGTGAGTTGTTTATTATAATAAAAATTGAGAACACATTTTGGTCAAACTGCATATAGGTGCATCATAAATTACATCAATTATATGCAATTTTTATTGCACAAAATATAAGGTATTTGTTCTTTATATTTTTTTCATATTTTCTTCGATCCATCGACCCTGAACATTGAAGAAACGTATACAAAATATGAGGGGTATTTCCAATATGAAGTTATCACAATATGTCAAAATTTCAATGAGGATACTTTGAATAATTATTTCTTGTTCAAAATAGCCATGATTTCGATGTTTATTTTTATTTTTAATGTTCTTGAAATTGATTTTATTCACTGGCTTACATTCTAATTGGTTGTATTTAACTACCTAATCAAAATCTTTACGAATAAGCTCACTTTGGAAATACCCTCTTCAAAATATATTGTATTACATTAAAGCATATGTATTTTAATTTAAAATATTTGATTTTTTGTAAAATAACTAAATGCTTTAATGGTATTTTTAACGACGCTTTCGAATTACATTTAGACATTTTTTTTTCATTTATATAAAAAAACATCATTTTTGTTTTTTTTTAATTTTTCTGACCTTGGAAAAAAACGTTGTTTACTTTTTTTTTCTTTTACGTGCATTTATTTTAACGGCATAGATAATAAAACCATCACGAGTGAATAAGCACAATGTTGAATAATTACTGAATTTAATTTTTGATTATTTGTTTAATTTTTCGTTTAATCGCGAATAATACTAAGTAATAAAAAAACTGTTTCGATACGAGCTTTTTTGGAAAATGGTGCTAAAAAAAACATTGCAGTGGAAGAGACCGTAAAAATTGCATTGTATTATTATGAACAGTAAAAAAACTAAATTTACTAATGATATGTGATAAATATATTTTATGAAATACAAGAATTAGTATTTTGAGAGTGTTATTTCGTGCTATCTAAAATTTACGCATAATAATAAATTATGTTTAAACACTTATAAAGTTTGTGACAACTTCAATTTTAAAAATAATATTTGAAACAAATTTTAGATGGAATATTTTTTTGTTAAATGATAACATTACACAACTGAAAAACTACGTAGGAAAAGACGTAATCACATTAATTATACGATATTTACTTATGAAAACTTTCGAGTTATTTGAAAAGCTTTATAGTCAACACTGTGAGAGAACAAGTAATTTAACCCAATAAAGCTTTGTAAATACAATCCATTAATAAGATGGCAAAGGCAGAATAAATATTCATTTAATCACATAATCTGATTGAAAACATAAATTTAACTTACGCCCCAGTTAACAAACAGCCTCTATGTAGATATCTAAAGCCTACACAATACAATAAATTAATGATAAATTGTAATATAGAGTTTCAGGCTTTCAGAAGTGTCGTCTTCTTTCGGTTCGTCTTCAGTTACTGAAAACTGAAGCTCTCTGTTTCCGTTTACATCTCTAGCAGAAAATTTCACGCAGATTCAAAAGCCTATTAAATTACTGTTGATTTTTTACAAATATTTTCAACAATCATTAAAATGTTAAAAATAAAAAAACGGTCACTCTGTCTGTTCTTCGGTCTGTCACATAAATTTTAATCTAAAGATTGAACAAAAACAATATGAAATTTACACATGCTGTTTTGGCTAATATTTCTAGGTCAATTATGTTATTTTAAAATTTTAGCTTTCTTCGGAATCCAAAGTTTGTCATATCAATTTTTTTAGCTGCATAGAAAATAAAATGTTTATATTTCATATTTTTATACAAATAAGTGTAATTATTATCGGACAAATTCATGCCGAATAAAAATTGGAGTGGATGTTATTTTAGAATAAATTACTTCCATGAGATGACTTTTTGACCTCCAAAACGATATAGTTGACCATACGTTGACAATACGTATCATACATTTGTTTAATTGTTAATGGGAACCGAATAACCTTATAAAAAATAAGTTGTTTAAACCATGTTCGCTCCCAACATGGAGCATATGGATCTACACAGTGTGAAGAATCCAC
>JAGVSQ010004084.1:2255-14516 GCA_022683975.1 Rhyacophila evoluta
TTGATAAGTGAATCAACCAAAAGAAATAATAAAAAACAACGATAACACATACACCTTATTTTTGTATGGGTGAACGCCTATATATTTTTAACTATGTCTGCTCCGAATGTAGACCATGCCGATCTCCAAAATATGTAGTTTTAGTCAGAATTTACAAAGTTAGATTGTCAGCTGATCGCTCAGCCTACTGGACATCTGCGACCCGCATCTTTTTTAAACTTTTAAGCGACTACCAGAAATTGAATCCGCGAACTCTGGTATCGAAAGATTGATTTAAAAAATAGCAATATTGATCATTATGAAAGAAAGTGTTCTCAGAAAGTTTGATTGCCTTGTCTCAATATTATTTTTCCGAATTCATTTATCTCAATCGATATGCAACAATGCATATTCTTGTGACAGTCGGAATTTTCTCTCCCGGCTTTTCAGTAAATCTTTACGCCATAGTATACGCCAGAGCATTTAGGAACTCCTGGTAGGTTTGGCTAGGGATATAGCGATTGTGTTATAAAGATTTATATCTGCGAGAAACAAGTATACAAAATGAAAAACTAAAAACGCAAACTATAATATTAGCAGTCATTAAATTTCATTTCGGTAGATTACTTATAATATCTTGTTAACCTCCATTTTTGCAAACCGTACATATTTAGAATGTAAATAGAAATAATCATCATGGGATAATAAATCTTTTCACAAATTGTGTTTTCTGTTTTTAAGAAAGCGGCTGCGGCGCCATTGTATTAGCAATACTTTTCAATAATAATTTTGAGATATAGTATTGCGTAACCATTATAACTAATAAGAATGGTAAATTAGATAATGTCCCTCATAACGGGTTGAACTGGCTGCAGAATTCAACTTAGATGAAATTCTTTCTTCATTGGAATAAAAAGACTAACAAAAATGTCTAGCAATGGTCCAATAGACCCTATCATCTAACATTACAATGAAGAATTATTTCTATGGCTGTCTTGAATAATATTACTAAATAAAAAAGGTATACAAAACTCAAACGAATAGTATTGTATGATTTAATCGAAGTACTTTTGGCGCTATTTTTTTAAATGAGAAGTTTCTTTCTCGAGTTGGAATGTACGCGGTAGTAAGTCGAGTTTGTACATTGTTTCTCTGTTAAAAATACGCACTTGACTTCCATATACATCTTTCATCACGATTCATGATATCAAAACACGAAATCTCGCTTTCAATCTGTGCCGAATTATGTAATCGAACATGGGCAAACTGGTAATACGAATATGTACGTAGATATTTTATTCGCCAGTCTCCGCTCGGCTAGGCCGCTAAAACCGAAGCCGTTCATTTTGACAATGACCCTGACACTACGAAATTACGACCATTGACCGATTCATTGCCAGCAATCGTAACGGGAAATAATTTCAATTTGGTTGAACTACGGTCTCCGAAAACGCGAACGCTCTTTCTTTCATTTCATTATACTTCCTGAGAATTTAAACTTTGACAGAACGGAAAAATAGATCTAATCTACAAAACTGGAAACATTCTTAAAATAATAAAACTTTATTGTTGTCTGATGGTATGCGAGGTAGATTTAATATTGCCGATATATATTTTATTTGTATAAAGAAACAAAACAAAAACAAGGTTTATTTATAGCACAGCAATGTGACGTTGAATAATATAAACATAGAACACTGTAGGCGCAGAGTTCGACCGAAAGGTCGACAACCTCCCGCGTTATAGCGATGTTTCTGCCGTATCGTGAATAAACTAACCTGTCTGAAGATTCGGAACTGTCATATCTGTCAGTACACCTCTTCTTACCGCAGTTATCTTCCTGGCCAGGGGCATATTCCACACGTTTGCTACTGTCATCCGAGGCATTTTTCGGGTCAGCCACGCTAAGCGGTTCACAGTTTACACTCCCGTCAACACTATTCCTGTCAGTATAAAATGACATTTTCACTGTTACATCTTGGGAAACATTCTCACGATTAGTTTTTAAGTCACACACAAGGTCACTGTCATTATTCACTAAAGATTTGTCTTTTTCCACTGGACCAGCCCCGTCCGCGCGCGGCCCGTCCGCCATCTTGGATCTTACAAATCTGTTTTAATGTTTTGAAGTTTGTATTTTGTATTTGGGCCGCTGAAGACATGAGCGCTGCATTTTGTGACGTCACGAAACAGCGTGACATCCGCGGGGTGGAGGGTGCGTGACGTAACGGCTCCGCCCCTTATTTGTGCATTCTCTGTGCTTATTGGCCCTTGCTTACGTAATTATCGTCACTCGACATAACATTCAACACGTGTATTATGGAGGAAGTGCAATAATTTATATACATAATATTATTAAAATTTCATCTTTCATCTTTTCTTGACGTCAAAATAAAACGACATAATTTATAATTATCTTTCGTGGTAATATACAGATATACTTCGTTACCTTGTGATAACTGAGGTCATCAGCCTGTCTATATAAAATTTATTAAAAACTATTTTCGCTAAATATTTAATTATATTTTTATAGTTCCGAAGTCCAAGTGAATAATTAATTATTCCTGCTAAGTAAAATTAATTAAATTTTCTCATCTAGATAAAAAATTAACTTATGATGGAAAAATAAAAAAAAAACCATTTCTGCTTATTGATGGTAATTTCAAAAACATTTGGAAAACTTATGAGAAGATAAAATTATTTAATTGCCCGAAGATCAGAAAATGCTTAAGATAATCAGTAAACATACTTACACACCATATCTCTAATTATTTCTTTTTACACAAAACTACCAATATTGTGGAATTGGCTATAATTAATATTTTCACTAAAACATCAAATAGATAAAAAAAAAAACTCCACTTCATGTGGTTATCTTACTAAAAATATCAACTGACATGGTATGCTTCTCATACTATTAGTGGTGTAGCTACATATTCAGCACCCTGGAGCAAATAAAATTGTGCCCCTATAGCTTCTCATTTTTGAGCTTATGTCCATAAATTATGGTATCTCGTTTTCTTAGCTGTCACATTAATATTTTACTTGCGCCCCCTCCCATGATTGATGCACCTAGAACAGAGTGCTTCAACCGCTCTCAGTAGTTAAGCCATTGCACTTTATAAATTAATTAGATCCAATCCATGAATTTTTCAAATAGCTCAAAATATTAAATACCTAGACAAGTAAAGTAACTATTAAATAAACAGCATGTAAGTAACAGCTCTAGTCTTAACCACAAATTTATATGAAAATAGGTTAAGAAATCCTTTCACATAAAATGTGCTGAGTCGACATTTCTGTATTATGAAACAATGACATTATTACTGTATTTCATTCCGGTTAATTTTCCATTGACATGAGAAACATTCTTCTAGTCTCTTAGTAGAAACAGTTTTTTACTGTTCAGCTATTTTCTTCTATGACATGTACTTGTATATCAAAAAAAAAAATAATAAGTTTCAGGGATTATTTGGAAAAGGAAGTAAATTTTACATAAAAATAAAACAAAACAAAATGTATTTGAAATAACTCTCTTCATAAAATATGTCATGACAGTTTGTGGTACAAAAGTTTTCAAGGTAGATTCTAAATATTTTTTTTCATACACTAATGAATATTAAATTTTATAATTACAATTTTTATTTCTAGGATAAAAAACCTATATGACATCCTCTTAAGGCATTTCATACGCACAAGAAACTAATATCATTGTAATTTTGTATAACATGTATATTTACGAATTGAAAATATATTTTTAGGGGTAACAGTAGGCTGATAGCTGATACTAGACAAAACAAACGGTAGAACAACAGTTACACAATCATACCGTGGTTTTATATGAAATATGATTTTCACCGTACATTCAAATCGACTGAAAACGGTGCTGTGACATATAAGTTCGTCTATTGTGAAAGTCTTACTCACTGGCAATGTGAAAATATTTTAAGAATTTTTACTGGCATATTATTTAGGTATCAACCCGAAATTGAAGAACTTACTTACTATGTATGACATTCATAATACATTTTTTTAATTTTTTAAAATACAACATAAAGAAGTAATTGGGATTATTTATATAATTTGAGGTAGGCATTGGGAATTTTTTACAAGTCAATTTTGTGCACAACACGTAGAAAATAATACTGTAGTGTCGCATAATTGTTTGATTGTTGATTGGAATATAAATAACTGGAATTGATTAGTTTAATTTGGTTATAACATTTTTTGAACAATGAAATAGTTAATAATATAATTAAACATTTAAATGAACAAACATCACATTACAATATAAATATTAAGCCTATAAAGACACACTTACAAAACAAAAACTGAAAATAATAGATTTGTATATACCTTAATCATGTTTATTGCTAATATCAATAAATAGCATTTATTAAAAATTGGGTTAGTTGGATTGGTCATTGACTAAATAGTAGGACAATGCCGTGAAACTACATTTGAAAAATGTAATAATCCTAATTGGGCCTTTTAATTTGTGTCTTTCATATTTCAATATTAGAATGGTTACAAAATATTTGAGCTCTTTGAAGGCAGATTATTAATGTGAAGTTTTTATTTATTATTATCATTCAAATGACTGTTCAAAATATTTTACATAATATTTTTATGACAAGTTTAATTAGATTTCTCAATTGACTCAATTATTGTATATTCTTAAATTTAGGGACATTTTGACATAGTTGTAAACTTTCCTAGTTGAACATTTAAAGCGTTACATATAAATTTACAGAATCATTATTTTTTATATTTTCATCTAGGCATAATAAAATTTATATTTAATTCTATCTTTTAACCTTTAGCAAACTAATGAAAGGGATACAATTGTAAATCTTCCTTGATTACAACTAGGTAGTTTACAAATTTATCTGTTAAGGTAAGATGTACACATTATCAAATGTAATATTTGCCAGACATTGTGTATGAGTTTCTTCACATTTAAAACTAAGAAACAAAATGAACATTCTTTCATTAGTTTGCCGTAGGGAGGACTATATCCCAGATAAAAAAGTAAAATTGTGTATTTTTTAATACATTGTGCTGACTTTTATGTATTGTTTTAATAGTGGCACAATATCACAGTTTGGCGAAATCTAATAACTGAATTCTATCAATTTGACGTTGTGAAGATGGTGCAATTAATGACTATTTGTTGCATTTTTATTTACAAAATTTGACTCGAAATTATAATAAAGTTTAACAAAATTTACAGTTGGCCTAACTAAAACTTGAAAAACTTTCAAAATAAAGAAAAATTTATTTATATTTATCATTTGTATAGTAAAACAATTCTTTTTCAAAAAAAAAATTATTGTTAAGACTGGTTTTTTCAAGATTTAATAATATTAATTAAATGTAAGAAAGCTAATGATTCAATGTATAATAGATGAATGTCAAGGCTCAAATCATTGAAAGATTTAGGATTTTTCGTAATTGTAGTTGTTTTCGCAAATGTTCTGACGATTCAATTTATACGACTTATAAAAAAAACACATCTAACAATTTTTTCCATTATAGACCAAAGATGAAATTGCACGTAGAACTCCTAATGATATTAAGGCACATTATGAATGGAATATAAGAATAATTGTATAGTATTTTTAATGACATAATTAAACCAAGCTTACCCTAGTATAAAAATATTAAGAATAACACACTCATATTCAATGCAATATTATACACACTAAAATAAGTTCAATATCAAATATAAAATCTCATTGTATAAAAATCCTTTTATCTGGAATAGTGCGTTTTATTTCACACAATACATTGCATTTTCATTGTATTAAGTACTTGTATTAAAATTAAAATTATTATCCCAGGGTTAATATTATATCAACTAAATTAATTTTCTTAAAAACAATGTTACTTCTGCTTAAATAGAACTGTGTTATATCATTGAAGAGCATATATAAAATCTGAAGTTTTATGAAATAATTAAGAGCCATGAGTTAATGACTATTATAAATGTAAATTCGTAATTTGACAACTGTTTGAATGAAAATCAGTGGATATTTATAGTTATAATCAGGGATTGCAAATTTTGAGAAAATCGGAATTCGAAATTTGAATAAAATATTTTTGAAATTTGGTAAATTTCAAAATCTTAGATTTTTGCGGAATTTTTTTGCTTCTGTAATAAATTTAGAAGTCAACATTTTATTTATAATAATAAATTCCCAATTTCGTTTTGCAGTCCCTAGTTATAATAAACCACTAAACACTTATGAAATCAAGCATTATTGTGTTACTTTGATAATTTCATCGGTTTTCATGATAAAAATTAAAATCAAGTTATTTGATTGTGATTTTGCTGTAATTCATAAAATTATATAAATTTATCATTGAAACATGTAAATATAATGACTATCCAATAATAACTGCTAACAACTAAATGAAGTAACACAGTTCATTAACGTTGGATGACATATTTTATCGGAAGAACACGCATTTTTTAAATAATAAAAGTTAATTTTAATATAAGATGCTTAGATATACTATTACTAACTTCAAAAGTGAATTAAAATTTTTAAAATAATTTTTTAATTTTTTAACGATTTACAAAAATTATTCTTAAAAATAATATAATATAATACAAAACCCATTAAATTGCAAAATGTATAACTTATTTACGTATTTAGGAAAATACATTAGATTTCAGTTAGTTGAGAACTGTATATCCAATCTGATTATAATCATTTGAATGAAACATCATTAGGTTATAATAAAAAGGGAGTAGCTTAACATTCACATTAAAAAATGAAAGAATAAAGAAATCAAATAAAAATTTGGATACATAAATAAATAAAAATAATAGTACAAAATAATTGCATAGTAAATGTAAAAAATACATAATTTTGTTCGACTTGTTTCTGTTAAGTAATTGAATGATATTCACACAAGAATCTAATGTGTGTAATTTGATCTGAGACTTTTCATTTTACTTGGTAAATTAAAAATAATGAAAATTAATGAGATTCATTCCAGTCCATAAAATATTTGTTCGCACCTCAAATCTCAAAAAATATACAATATACAATCTGAAAAAAAACTAAATTAAAAAAGGCAGTTTCTTTTTAAATCGTTAATAGAAACTATCACCATGTAGGTTTTAAGCATTCAGTAGCGAAAAAGATACCTTAGTAAAATATCATGATGGTTGCACTGCATACCACATTTACTGAATAATTCGCTATTATCAAGCAGTATTAATTATCTATCGAACCAACAAGGTTAGCAAAAAAATAAATAATTACTTATTAACTCTCGTCCTGAAAATAATCTCATCATTAAATAAATATAGAATAAATTTTTTGTTGAAAATTACTTAATTAAAGATTGATTTTTTTTTTGTCTAAGACATGACATAGTGTAAAATTAAGAAAACAAATAAAAACATTATATACAACTGAAGAATAAATACAGAAGGAACATAAAATATTTTAAAAACCAAAAAGAGTATGTTGATTACGTATAGGTGCCGGACCATTGTACCGGCTTATTTCACCATACAAAAGCACTGGTCATATGATAAGTGTGTATATGTTTTTTGAACAGTTTTGGTTTTTCAGGAACATTTTGTTGTAATGGAATGAAAAGCGTAAGTTACTTAGTATGGTTAATGAACAGAATGTTAGTAAAACTCTTGTTTTTATAGCACGGTTGTAAGATAAAATAAATAAGAAAGAAACGTGGCACCTGAATTCAATGAAGAGCCATCTTCAAATAACAACTAAATGAATTCATTTAGTATCATTAGAGTATTATATATAGCAGGGGTGGCCATACCATGGCGCATTGCATGATTACAAGTGGCGCATTAAGAACAGGTTCTGAGTTGATTTTAAAATAAGAAGTTAGAAAAGGCTGGAGATGTATGACGCATCTGAATGTGAAATATGATATCTGTACAAAATTGGCGCATGTTATCTAAAAGGTTGGCTACCCCTGATATTGAAATATATAGATATATATATATCTTATAGAGTTTTTCACAACCATTGTATCTATCACCTTACTTTTCGAAACTTCCAAGCCCATTTTATCGCCATTCAGAATATTGATTTATATATCAAGCAAACTTTTACTAACAATACTTATTCAAAGAATGCACTTATATTATGAAAAAAAATCACAAAAGCACCTTTGGTTATGTTAATTTTTTTTAATTATCATGTTATATTATTAATGTGGGTATTTTATTTCTTGCGTCGGATACTGGTGGTGAAGTGGACTGATTTCGTAAGGAACTCAGAGATAAGGGAGCGGATGAGGTACCCTTCTGTCACCTTAAAAGTCATGCAGCGGCGCTGGAACTGGTTGGGGCACATATTTCGGATGGCTTCAGAGAGCCTGAACCCTGTTTGTCTATTCTTCCGACTGGTGGGATTCCGGCGATCTGGAAGACCGTTGGGTACTATCCATAGGATGTACTCAGCAGAACTAAAGGGTGCCGGTGTGACCTGGGAGAATGCAAGGCAGTTGGCGGGTGACCAGAAACCTGGAGGCGTCACGTGGTGACCATATGTTCCACATAGGGAGCGGGTATGGCAGAAAGATTTTATTTCAGCGACCTGAACATAAAAGCCTCAAAAATAAGGCGATCAAAACTCTATCAAATCAAATAAAGTTATAAAGTAAAATTTAAGGATTTAGGTCCACAATGAAGTTGGCATCATTCCTTCCATGGACCTATTGGGCGGAGTCAACACTTCATTAACCAAAAACTCTAATGGAAAATCGACAAGATGTCCTTTGATAGTGCTGATGAGACGGTTAGCTTGCATGGGATCATTTGCCCACATGGACTCTTTATTTTCTTCCTGATACTTCTTCAAATCAGAAAAAGAAGATACAGAATCTGTCGGAAGACAGTGAAAGACTTCCTCATAGATATCTGTGTTCCTCTTGGATGTTGCGACCCATATATCTCTATAGAATGTGTCACTGATTGGATCTCTGAGATCGACCTGGCGCTGTAAATCTTTCCTGTTTATCAGACCGAGATGCTCGTTGAATAAACGTTTGCGTAGAGCCCCAGCATAACATCCCGATGGAAACACCACTCCATTCATATTACCATCTTCAAAAGCTTCATCCTGAAAAAAGACATACTATTATAACTACAGACTTTTTAGCATGAGTTGCGTTGTGGAGAAAGCACATTTCTGTCTAAATAAAAGAATTTAAATAATTAAGTAGAGGTCTAAAAAAGGAATCATACACTTACGATACTCAATAAAATTATTGACAGATATCAGTTTAATTAATCTTGTCTACTGCTAATGCCGATGAAAGCTAACAACTCGGAAAACACAATTATCTATATGCCAACGATGCGTTATCATTAATATATTATCAAAACAAATTTCAAATCACCGTTAGTCTGAAGAGTGAGGGTGGTCTTTACTCTATCGAGATATGCCTCAAGGGATTATTTTAACAATTATTTATTGTAAGCTTTTTACTCAACTTATTCGGCTTCTATGTCCTGCGTTCAAATGAAAACTAAAAATATGTTGATTTAAACACAGCTATGAATTCCACCTACAATCACGGTTCAAAGGAATTTACATACATACGTGGCTATCGATATAACTATAGTGGGTGACATATTTATTTATTTCCTAAAATAGGCAGCATATAGTTTTCTATATAAGAAGGTTAAATCACCACTATAATGCTATTGCTACATTGAATAAAGATATAATTAATATTTTCGACTGATGGTGCTTGATGGAAATTGATTTTAAATAATTCAGAATTTAGAATAAAGATATGTTAAAAAAGAATAAGTGTAAATAATTAATAATGTAAGATATTCAACCTGAATTATCACTGCAACTTCAGAATCCCGTTTTCCCAACATGGATCTGTCATTAATATTGGCACTGCCACAAATGACAGTCCTATCATCAACAATCATCAACTTTGAGTGGACGTAAATCAATTCGGTGACAGGTTCTCCCTCGAGCACTGAATGCGTACGTAGACCATGAAACGTAATGTACACTGAAGGATCTGGTATTCCAGCAGCTTTCAATCGATTTAAAAGAGCCTCATTTCCCCTGAAATATGCATATAGATGAATAAATAAGTCATAGAAATGAATATTACTGATATATTTCAACAAATTTTGACTGATGAGTAGATTATGGGTGGTCTACGAATTGCTGAGATTTGTGTTAAAGATATATTAAATGATTGGCTATATCTCTACAAAGGAAAGGAACTGATACATATTACTCATTTCATCTGCAAGTTTTATGAAATGAACTATAATTATATTAGCTACTTCTCACATGTAAGCATCTATCTTATAATTATATGTAAGAACTGATTACGGATATGATAAGAGTTAGTGTACTAAAGTATATTGTTGTATAATAAGTTGGCAATGAGCTATTATTATTTGAAGATATTTACCGTGAAATGCTTTGATAATTCCAATGTGTGATAGCATGAAGTGAGGTACCGCTGGATGCCCCGATTTCTGCTTCAAATGCTGGCAGCAGAGGCATCACTACAAATACTCGGAAAACTTGCCCGGCCTTGTGCGCTCGAATAATTCTAGCATACAGCGCTTCACCTATCTAAAAGTATAAAAATCAACCAACACATGGACATCAAAATACATTACTTAAATTTAAATCTGTGACTGGTAAGGTAAATAAATAATATCTGCCTCCTTTTCACATGGAACATTCTTGTTGTATAAAACTGATTTTTGTAAACTGTAGATAAAATGATAAAATAATGATTTATTTTAGATTGAACTGACAAACGATCAAAAAAATGGCATCTAATACAGAGGTTGAGTCAAAATACTATACTTCATACAATATTCAATATCTTTAAATCACAATGAATGAAAAGAATAGGGGGATTACAGTATGTAAATTTCCAAGTCTTACCTGATTTCTCACAGTCATGCTGTTGTTTGATAATGTGATGAAGAATTGATTTTCAATATAGACATAATGCTGCGCTCTTGTGATGGTCTCTATATAAGCTTCGTGAATGCTTTGTTCCACTGTTTCTGGATCCACAAACCCTCCTGACCAGCAAGTCAAACTTCGCAGAATCTATAAATAAATGATTTTTGATAACGGATATGTTCGCGCACAGTGGCACTTGAGACAAATCATTTATTCACTGATGGGAGGTGTAGATGATAGAGAGAAAAAGGAACAGCAAAAAACACAAAAGGCGATAGGAAGTCATATAAGTAAGGTCACAACAATATTTTAAACAATTTCACATCTCAATTATATGTGTTTTCACTTAATTTACTTTTACTTGAGACTGTAAATTTATAATATGATGAAAGATTAATAGATATGGCAAAGGCAACTCACTTGACAGGTAACTGAACATTTTTCAATGTGAGGTAAGAGGTCTGGTACTTCTATATCTTTGTAAGATTTAGGAAGTAAGTATGGATAAGATGCATTATTTCTAAAACAGAAAAACAAACAATATTCAAAATCAATAATCTAATATACTATTTTATCTAATCAAATTCTAAGAAATTCAACATTTTAAGAGTATGTATTTACAGAATATCAATAAAGAAAAAGACAGAGCTCGATAAAAAATGTGTGTTGTATAATTGGTGAGCAAATGAATGTTTGACGTATTCAATGGCAAATTTCTTTAAACAATGACAATGGAAATGCCCATTTCTTAATGGCAACAGATCACTTTGAGTTTTGACGATGTTTTCTGTGAGATTAAGGCCTCCCACAAAGCTAAAAATGAACATGTCTTAATTAAATCCTTATTATATACTGTTTAAATTATAACATGGCATTATTACAAACTGACTGACTATGTACTTTTAAATATATACAAAATAACAAAATGATGCATACGTTGCTTTCTCCAGTTTGTGAGCATTCCATCGTTGAATGAAATGTCTCGCAGCATCTCTAGCGGCTGCACCTTCGATCATAACTGAGATGTCATGCCATGGCATACGAGGAGTTGTAGATCTGTCAACCAAGTCTAAAAGAGAGGACCATAAATCTTGATGCATTCTTTTATGTATGTATTTATGTAAAATGTAACAAGTAAATACAAGCAAAGACAGCTGTGTAAATTGAAAATTGTATAATTGTGTATTAAATGAAAGGACTTCAGTTACAGAGTAAGCAAGTGGAATTTTTAAGAATTTATATGACCTTAGTGTACAATACAAGTCATCTGTTTTAAGAGGACGATGTATGTTTATCTTGGTAACCCATTTTTAATTTTCAGAAT
>JAGVSQ010004085.1:8249-20120 GCA_022683975.1 Rhyacophila evoluta
AATCTCGATTTATTATTTAATAAAGAAGACAAAACAAAACAGGCCAATACGATAAGAAATGCTAGTACAATATATATATTCAAATTAAAAAAAAAAAAAAATAGATCGTTTTATATGGAACGTCCAAATATATTAAAAGTACGAAATAACTTATGTAGCATGGTCACCCTACATTGGCTGGCAAATATTGGCAGTACACAAAGGTCATTTTCCCAAGGATATTTGTAACGATATAGCGCCCCGAATTGCGTGACGCACACCGGCAATACGAGAAGCAAAAAAACGCGCCAAAGATACATTATATTTAAATAAAAATGTTGAATTTTAAATTCACAGCTGAGCGTGTCACATAGCGCTTGAAAAATAGCCATGCGGAATATATGTAGCCATGCCATTAAGAAGTTCAGGGTCGGCGTTAGGTTTAACGATGCCATTTTTTTTACGCAAAGGTCATTAAAGCATTTTGTTCTATTGTATTATTAACATTCAAGTATTTATCCCTTTTATTATTATTATCTTCTTTGAATTTAATATTATTATTTCTTTCTTTTCAGGTACTTATTCAAATTTTATGTGCGGAATCTACGACGTACGACGCATAATAATGGAAACCACAGCATTTCAGATTGTGAGTTATTTTTATAAATATTTCTTCAGTACACTCTTCACAGTGTACTTTACTAAAATTTGATTGATGACTACCAAATACTAAAATAACACAGGTAACTTTATCGGAGTTTTACTCATACTCAATATTTCCTTACGTAAATTAAAATTATTTGCAAACTTCAGAACATTTTCTTCTTTCTTTCAGATATCATCAATTAAAAGCTTCACACTATATTTATAAAAGCATTTTCCAATACATTTAATTGCAATATACATTTGAATAGTAGATTGTTTTCATCATTATTCATACAATTATAAAAATAGCGAAAAAATGCCTATATAGACGAGTGTTAATTTTTTTTTATCTGAACAACATTGCCATGAAAAACTATAGTATTTACATAGTATAAATAACGATTTACGTACAATTTAATTATTCGATAAACCATTTTATGTCATTTGAGTGAGTAGATTAAACAAAAAAAAACTATCAAAATGAGGCTGAATCATATATATTCTATTTTTAATCAATAAATAGCACTTTTCAGCAGCTAATACAAGAAACTATTCAATTTTAAAACTAAATGAAAAATTATTCTGTCAAAATATGTCTTCAGATGTACTTTATTTCTGGAGTATATGGTTTATAGTTAAAAAATATGTGTTCTTCAATATGTCGTGACGTTGCTACGGTAATCGCTCTATTTATGCGCAAGGCCTGGGGAATTTTTATACGTTTCAATTATGTATGGGCATTTTATAATGTCCTGAGCGAATGCCACGTAATTGTGTGGTATTAATTAGTAAATTAATAATATTATATGATCTATGTCAGTGAATAAATACGACATTGCACTATTCGACATCGATTCTTTCCAGAAAAGTCAAAAAAACTTTTTTCTTAACATTTTATAAAGCCAATTGACTTATGCTTAAGAATCTTAGATATTAAAAAAGCTAAATGAAATGAACTCAAAATATTTTCGAACGAAATGTTTCCTGCTGTATTTAAGAGTCAATCTATTATAACACGCGGAAAATTTTAATTACGATGTGAAATACTGGTTGGACAAAGGTGCTAGAGGAGTTTATTGAATCAAGAGTATCTCTTGTTACATCTGGGCTCTAAATAGCTGAACAACACCGGTGAAGAAAACATTCAGTTATTTATTGAGGCATCAAAGAGGCCAGCTTGATTTTTTGACTAAGTGGAATTTTCAATACTGTCCTTTACTGAAACAATCAAAATGAAAAATACCCATACTATTTTTATAATCTTGGATAAAGTTGCGGGTTGAGACAACTTTTTCTGAGACAGTTGCGTAATATATTGCCCAAAACTGATATTGATCGATAGCTTTCTCTGAAATTTGAGACAGTTTGATTTTCAACCGAGACTTGAACAGAAAATTCAATTCCGCTCAATCTGGGACGGTTGGTAGCCCTAGTTGTGGCATATATGACGATGATGGATGTTATAATACACTAATAATTATTAAAATTAAGGCTGAGATATTATTATTATTAAGGGCAATATATATGAAAACTGCTACAATCGATTCTACATTATTTTCTGCTAAATTATACAGAATTGTTGCAAAGGAAAACCGCATGCCCTTGGCCGTACGTTGTACATCTACGTACGAAGAATTAATTAGTCCATCACGCGATGTTTTGCTGTTTAATACATCACCCCGTATAACTACAAGGGTAGGAGACAGTTACAAGTTTGCAACTCTGCATCATTATGTTAAGTTTGTATACATGCTGTGCATAATGACTTCGGTCAGAAAGCCTGCACAAAAATGTCTTACAAAACGTTCCATCCGTTATTCCCTCAATATCATGTCAAAATATTTATTACATAACCTAAAAGCATTTTATATTGATGACTTTACATAAATTGCAATATGGAATTTTTCGAAGTCGTTTATTCGTATTAAACTACATAATTAATTAACAATTGAATCATAGATAACATATTTTATACACATAATTTTATGTCATATAATTTCATTTTTCGTTTTATTGATGTTTATTTTACGGTGTATTTTGATGCTAAAACGTTCTAATATTTCCCTTGGATAATACAAGCAATTTAATATAATCTATTGACATTATAGAAGAAAACTGTAAAAAGGGACAGGTCTCATTTATAGTGAATTGAAAAAAATATTTATCGAATATTCTACTTGATAAGTTGATTGGTCAATAAAATCAGCATTACTACGTTTATAATAATAATATCCTTGACAATAAATAGTATGGTTATCTAATCAGTTTTTGATAGATATTTTTGTACCGTTAAAGTATATTATTAAAAATCAATGAATTTCAAACGCAACACTGTAAAGTTTTTTGTAATATTTTAGAGGTATTATCTATTTCTCATTGGAAAAGTTTTATAAAATATGTTTAAAATGATATTTTATTAATAATGGGTCTTAAGTTTCAAAGATGGTTTGCTTTCAAACGTGGTATTCAAACTTTTTGAAATATGGCACAATTTTCAAATGAGATAAATCGATCACGAATTTAAATTATAATAACATTTTCAATCTAACACCTGTACATGTAACGAAACGATATAAGCATTTACGTAAGTATTCAAACGCATAGTGTAAAATATCAAATTAAATTTCATTAGTATTATCATATATTTATAAATATAAAAAAATAATTTAAGATATATGAGAAACTGGCTTTGTTCTCAATCTCCTTGATGAATAAAGTTTAAAAAAGTCGAATTTATATGAAAGTCCAGTTGATGAATTACGATTTGTGGCTAGTATAACAAATTTAATCACTAGAGTGTTATTAAAACAATAGTAAATCCATAAGACTGTCGTATTTTTTGAAGTTCTAAGAAATAAAATGGATTGTTATCCATATCACGTACATATTGATGCCACCATTACTTCTTTTTATTCCCGACGCAAGAAAATTCTTACGACATTATTTCACGACAGCAAGTTGTAGCTTTTTGTTTTCCTTTACTACAGTTAGTCGTATTTTAAATTGTTTTTTTTACGCCAAGCTTTTTATGTGCACCCATGGAAAATACAAGTAGATAAACATAAGGTAAATAAAGATTTTCCTGACATGTTTTGCCTTAAGTGGCTAAACCAGAAATCCAAAACCTTTCCTTTAAAACAGAATTTTTATCAATATTATATTGATATCGATATAACCATAAAAATCAGTCGTATAATGAAAGAATCAAAGCTTTAATCCAAATAATTTAATCAACATGATATTCTCATATCTCAATTAAAGTATTAAGTTTTTTCATATAATTGTAAAACAATCTATTATTTATAATTAATTTCCGCTTACATTAATAAAACTTAGTCAGAACATTTTTGGTTTAATATGTAAATCATCAGACATATTCCAATTTAAAAAAAATGATACCACAATTTCATTTTCATTTTGATAAGACAAATAATAATTCTACTTAATACCAACTCAAAAACAGAAGAGTTAGAGATGTGTGTGGTCATCTTTTTTAAATAATAATAGTAATAATGATGAAATAAACTTTGTATACTATATTAATAAAAAACATCCTAAGATTTCTTTAAAACAGCAATTATATGTACCAAAGGTGTTGAATAGAAATTGATATGAATCTAATAGAAATGTGTAAATACATATCCATGAAGTTAATTTCTTTCGCTTTTAAACGTTTTCAAGCTTTAAGTTGATACTTTCTACCACGATATAATAAAGAACAGTAAGAAGTATTTTGTACCTTAAATAGGCAACTTAAATTTCTATTTCTGAAAACACATAAATCACGAAAAATGTGTTAATAGCATGATTATTTTTTCGAATACTTTAAAATATAACAATTGATTTATCTGATTTGATGTGAGTGATGCTCAGAATTTTTTGTTGGAGTTTTTTTAAAAAATTACCAATATTACTTCATTGGACTCACTGTTGAAAAGTAATACGCGACTCGCTAACTTCAGGTTATGTACGTCTTAAATTATGGTATCATATGCGATATATACTTAAGTAAATATATCTTTTAAAGCAATATTGACATTGTTTAGGGAAAGTGATTTCCCTCTATTTTATTTTACGATATCTGTTTGTATGTAGTTCAAATAATATGATAATGTTTTAGCTTTAATTTACTAACGGAAAATAGGTTTGTCAACAACATAATTTAAAACTGTGTGTATTCATTTCTTGGAAATAAATAGACAGGAAAATATTGTATAACGCTAAGCCTTTCACGAAGATACCAGCATAGTTCAGTCAATAAAGATTGGACGCCTACATCTGGCATATTAAATTCGCTATATAACAACGAACTAGCAAGTAAATTTATATCCAATTATCTTATTTGGTGTAGGAGAAGACGCAGATCTAAAATTCGTTGGGTCGGCTTATGTCTTATGACTGACATATCAAATATGATCAGCAAGAAACTATTCCAAGAATTCTATCAGATAGGCAATTTTTCCACTTCCTCTTAAATCATATCATCATTCTATAGTTTTACAAAATGTATGTCATATTATACTACTTAATTTATTATACTTGCAGAATTCCGTAATTTATTACATACAAAGACTATTTGCGATGCCGTCAGATGCATTTATAGCGTATGATTTTTCCAAATATTGCATTGTAGATTAAATTTTAACGTTTACAATGGATAATGGTGACAGCTTCAATGGCTCATCTTCTTATATTATAATTAGGATTATTATGCTATTAATCTTTTAATATTTAAATAATCTAAGCACCTATGCAACCTATGCTGTTCATATATTAATTGTAGCGAAGTAAATACATCGAAATATTCACACCAGCCAAATACATTCTCACATCTAAGGACATTAAAACAACAATTTTCGTTAAAATTACTATATATCGCTGTTTTTAAGTAGGGCTGTGAGACGAATACGTAAAATACCGGAATAGAGTTGTATAAATCACCATTTTCGGTCCAAAAAGGAGCAAATGAACCTTTCCGGTGATGCGAGATTCTTATAGAGAATAATAACTATCAGCTATTTGTTTAATGAAATTAGGCCTATTTTCAGGCAATGCATACGAAACTACAATCTAAACTAATGCGACTCATAATTTGTACCATCTATTGAACAAAAATAGAAAGACAGTAGTAATATATATATATATATATATATATAGGCCAGCTGCTGTAATTGAAATGGATATCAATTGCGGGTAGAGGTTTCATTTTACAATCACTTCGGATATGGTCCAATATGATTATTCTAAGTTTTCCTCCTCCGCCAAGGTGAGCTTAGTCAGCTAGGTAGGAGGTATTCTTCTTCTCTCAACTGAAGCATCTGTTCATCGTTTTCATCGTTGTCTCCTGTAGTAGTCACTATATCAGTTTCGAAAGGAGCGTTAGTTCGTTAGTTAGTGCAGTTCACACAAACTATTTCACAGTTTACTCTCGTTTTTTTCTGTTCCTTCAGAACCTGCAGCCTCTAGTTCTAAAGTATTTACATCTACAACTCAAGCACCAATGACTTTAGCAATTATCTGACAATCTAACTGTATAAAAGGAAATTGAATGAAGCCATTAGTATCGACTACGACATTTTGTTACGAGTAATATTATGTTTAAATATTTCAAAGGTATCAATTTTCGGGTAAGATATTATATAAAGGAAATTCTCTGCATGGCAACTGAGTACGGGGTAATTAGACAAACACTACTTATTTTCGTTCAACCCCACGAAATACACGTAATACTACACAAATGATATTTATGTTGAAAGCCATCGGCGTGGAAAAAACGCGACAAATTTACGGACGTTTGATTATGGAAGCTTTTCCAAGAAGCCATATATCTATGATTACTCCACGACAAAGCTTCTCAAATTGTATACATTTTTTTAATAGAACGAATTCATTAAAAATATTTTGTTTGTATTGTATTTAAAACACTTAATAGAGATCATTTCATAATAGCTGTAAATTCAAAGAATTGTTATACTATTCACAACGTGTACATATATTGGGTGCGTTTTATGTTCCATGCCGATGGAAAAGTTCTTACAAAATTTTCATCGTAGTACAAGATGTATGTAATGTGACATCATCCCGTTGGAATTATATATGTGCTGTAAGCCCAATTGATCCAATCTGGACATAAAAAAGTTTACTAACATAAAATCTCACGTCACCAATATAACCCAATGATACCGCAGGCCCAAATGGTGCACCATAGAATCATTATATGTGTAATAGTCGTTGATGTATCAAATAAGGATTATCAGTGCCCCAATAGTGGCTATTCTGTTTATTAATAAAACTAGCTAAATCGAAATGTGCCTCTTAAATCATGATGGTGTGTTGCTAAATTGACAGATTATTTAAATAAAATGTTTTAATAATCTCAGCATATTGTTGTTGTGTTAGATGCCGCATAAAAAAAAATTTTGACACTCTTCAGGACCAAATTAAAACAGCGGCCAAACAAAATCGGCCTGGAACATATTTATTTTCCAGTTCAGCGTTTTCTATTTTAATATATATATAATATGCAGTAGTAGCATTTGAACCAGCAACTTCTGATTACCAAATATGTTTAAGTAAAGCATTATGAAATACATTTTATTTTTAAATTTGACTAAATAATAATATGAAAAAATATCTCTATTCAATCAATGAGAACCATAACTCTTAAGTTTTCCACAGAGCACTTATATATTGTATGTATTCAGTTTGGGGGGTTGAAGTAGTCTCGGATAATTACAAGGGAGAAAACATATTTCACTAGGTGCGTTTTATTTTTCTCAGCCCACACTCAAAGCTCGCAAATAAAATCTTTCTTACTTACTGAAGAACAAAAATACTTTCAGCTTTTATATATAATATATATATAATTGCGAATGCTACTTTTCTTTCATATTTTGTCATTAAAGATAACAATTTTGTTATTTATTTTTATATAAAAATATAACAGTAATTTTGCCTTCTTATTTATTATAATATTATTTTCAGTTATGCTATTTTAACATTAAATTTACTCTCACATTGTCAACAAATAGATTATAATTTTACGAATTAGTCTAAAACAACAATGTAACGTTTTTGTTATACGCAATTATCAAGGGTCAATTTTTCTTCAGTTTTGTAAAGTAGATTTTATAATTATTTATTTATAATTATAATAATTTTGAAGAGATAAGTACAACAATATTGCTCGACATATTTTATCAATATTCAAACTTAATACATATACTGAAGAAATATATGTCAAATTATAATAATATTATTTGTATAGTTTTATTTATTTTACTCTCCCCGATAACGGAGAGGTTAGTGTGTGCGCCTCGCAATCCGGAGAATGCGGATTTGATTCCCACATCTGTCGGAATTTAAAATTAAATTAAAAATGCACGACTGGATGCCCTTTGGGTTGAGCCTTGAAAAATAATCTGTCAAGACAAGTCTTCACAAGGCGGAGATTCATATACTCAACTTTTAGAATGGATATCTTCACGCTGTGTACATCCACATGCTTCACTTTCAGAGATAACGTGGTATAAAAAAGATATATGTTACATATGCAAAAGAGTTAAAATAAGTCGGTACAAAAGAGTTATTAAAACCACATTAAATATCCATCCAAAAATGTATCCATCTAAACTCACTCTGACTTAGGTAAAAGATAGCAATATATCATATTATTTAAGTTCAAATCCGAAAGATTCAACTTCATTGAACAACCGTCAGTAATCTATCGCCTCAATATAAATACTACTTGAATTTTCAAGGTGTAAAATAAGCATAATTACAACATTACTTATTGATTTGTCACATAATCTATCATACCAATTCATTCGGTGTATAAATAAATTACTGTACTGCTTAAAATTATAAAAATTAACATTTATGGTGATTCCACAATTCATAATTTCCAAAGATGATAGGATTGGGCCGATTTCACGTAATTTATCATATAAGAATGTTTTTAACAATTTGTATGTATTGATATATTTATCACCATAAAATAATAAATAGCTTTTGAGAGGACTATTGCGATGATAGATACGATGGCAATTTAATATATCACACAAAGGTTTTAAACTTTCATCTCTATTCTCCTCTAAAATTCCTCTTTTCTCTTGGTTTGGAGTATAATTATACATGAAACTCTTGTAAAATATTTTTGCTCTGTATATTTTTAGCGATAATAATAATACACCATAAAATCAAGGCGTACATTATCCTCTTTTTTAAGAAGAAAATGTAGAAATATTAGATTACATATAACCTTCAAATATGTAATATAGAATGACCGACAAACTTTATTATTTAAAAAATATTTAAAAAGCTTTTCTTCTTGACTATAAATTATCCTGTTTTACTTATATAATCACACTGCAGGGTATGAATTGGCAATCCGCCAAGGCTTAAAACTTCATCTGTAATTGGTGTCATAGAGAGGAAGCACGCACAAAAGCTTTCATTTGGATTAAGATAGATGACAGCTCCATGTTTACGAGCTTTCAAAGCAGCCTGTTTGCATATTCAGAATCAATATTTACCCATTCAGTCTTAAATTACTCACAGTGGATCATTTTTTATAGCATAAGCGGATAAATGAGGCATGTTACGTCATAGATGGAAAATAAATTTCTTTCCACTTAGGTCCACATTATTGACGTGATATAGATATGGCTTCTGAAAAAATATTGATACATACATTTACGATCTTCCATAAGTTTTTTTTTATCTGAGAAGTTAATGTTCTTATTTTAAAATCGGTTCGTATTTTTAATGTCAGTGTTGCAACATTATATACAAGGCTGAATGCCCAACATATTGACCAAATTGTCTCGTGAGAAAAACTTGTCAAAATAGGTATTTAAATTGCAAAGATCCATATATTATACTTCATT
Source organism: Rhyacophila evoluta (assembly GCA_022683975.1). NCBI lineage: Eukaryota > Metazoa > Arthropoda > Insecta > Trichoptera > Rhyacophilidae > Rhyacophila > Rhyacophila evoluta. The sequence continues at coordinate 17,762 of JAGVSQ010004085.1, forward strand.
TCTTGTTGTACACTATTAACATGGTAAAAATTACAATATTTGACTTACAATTCTTTGTTTTTAAATGTTTCTAGTTTCGGTATACAGTTAAGCAAATTTCATACTTCAAACAGAAAATTTCAAGAAATATTCAACTGCAGCCAAATATTTAAAATATAAATATTCTCATGTCTATGTTACCATTCAAATATTATTACTTTAGGATCATTATAATTTTTTTTAAATGCGTATTATTCGTTTAAATGAATATTTGTTTTTATATGCACTTTCAAAATGAAAAACTAAATGTTAAAACGAATAAAACCTTAAATGTTTAACAAATAATTATATGTGAAATTCTCTTTCATCTAAATGAATGTATTCTCGTCTGAAACAAATAACGTAACAAATTTTACGTTTTGGAATCCATGCTGAGATTTTTGCACTAAATGCCTGAGATCTTTTTAAAACCATTTGGAAGCTTGGAGAAGAATTCTGCTCACAACACAGTAGGTCAGCAGCACCTTCACTATTTTAACATTACAAATATACATAACAATATATAATGTTTATACGTTACCCTAAAATCATCGACAAATTGTGTAATATATTATAATTAAATACATTTGACTACCGTCTCTTTTCACCTATCACAGCGGTATCATTTATTTATATATGCATATATAAATTTTCATTTAAATGAAATCCAAAAATTTGACACAAATACTAATAATAGAGGTCGCATATTGCTCGTGGCGATGGTTGTAATTTGTATATTACATAATTTTTAATATACATTTTAAATAAATAAATTAGTTACAGAAGTATTGCTACCATCATTATACTTAAGAATTTACAGAATATAACGAATTATTATCGACCAACCTACAAATATTCCTTATGAAGTACTCAATTGGTATTATTAAGAAGTAGTCATTTGGTTCATACAATAACTGATGTGACCAACGTGATAAACAAACGATTTTGAGTTTATGTTTTGTTTATTTTAAAAGTGTGTAATTTCATATTTTTTTATTTTTGTTTTATTGTTTTTTTTGTTTTTCTTTTGTTTAATAAAGAGCTACGTGAAATGCACGGTTGCCACGTGCTAAATTCGGCCAATGTCTCTCAGGAGCCTGAAGGATCATCGGGCGTAACGTTCCTGCCATGGAAGGTCACGGCCCTTGGCAATGAGGAAAATACGAAGATAGACGACCTTAATCATCAGGGCGAACAAGGTCAGGGTCAACTCCTCGTTTTAAACTAACCTACTAAAATTTCAGCTACCAATTAACACTTTAAAATAATACTTAATAATATTTCATAGCTTACCAAATCGACCATTTGTGGGACCGGTTGGCCATTGCGACTTGGTTTCTACAAATAAAATTTTCTAGTTTTAAAAAAATTGTAAAATCTTACAGCGAATGAGAAGGTCTCTTCTTGACGAGGCTAGGTATTAATAGAATATAATTAGAATAGGAATCACGCACACTCTAGTGCACGCCAACCAAGGTCGCGGTAAGCTGCTCCTAGGACACTTCGGCACTTATGAAGAGCTACTCACGATCGTTACGCCGTGGTATACGCCCGCATAGCGGGTGTGTTGACGCGGCGCTTGGTGGAGGGGAAAGCATGCTTAGCAAATTTTCTCCGAATAAAATAATCATACCGAATAAAAATTATTTAATAATATTACCAGGACTACTAACAAATTTTACATTAACATTAGATTTATTATGAAGGACAAACGTATCAGTTAACTAATTATTTACAGCCTTTGGCTTAAGTAACGTAATAAGTTATTTATAAAATTACCGGGATAATTAGGAAACAATATAAAAGAAATTGTTTTTTTCACTGCCCAATACAATTAATTGAAACACGTAGTTTATAGAAGAGCTTTAATTAGTAATTAATTATTCAATAATCATTTACTTGCACTTACATCAATAATATTACTTAATTAAAATTCAATAGACACAAAAATATTTACAATATGTTATAAAGATATCCAAAGGTTTCAAGTCATAGCATGTATCACTACGTAGCTTGATGAGTTAATCCTCTTATTTAGTCCGTTATCTAATCTCATTCTGGTATATTGTATTTTTAATAACATGCATTAACATAAAACGCTGAAATAATTATATATAATCCTGTATAGTTTATATTTAATAGTAATATTTTACTGTACTATTTTCTATTACATACAATGTATAAAATCTATTCATTTGCTCAGTAAAAATCAACAAAGACATCAAAAGTATCTTTTTCCCTTAAGTTTCCATACGAATCAAATTTCCCAGCGTATACATAAAACATGAATGTATTCGGCGGAGTTACGGGATGCGGGTATGACCTGGGAGGACGCAAGAAT